>CAJUYI010002879.1:0-27389 GCA_910591695.1 Galerucella pusilla | reverse complement strand
TGTCATATTCGTGTTCAGCACCCTCGAAAATATAAAGATAGACTGTTCTTAGCGACTAGAACGAGGTTGGTCGGTTTTTCATTTTCTAAACGACTATTTGGGGGTGTCCCGCTCCTCTATATAAACGATGATTTAACTGATAGAATTTTTGTTTTCTTTCAATTATCGATTTCAATTTTCCATATATTCCACTCATATTTGATTACAAACTTCGATAACTGACTTTCTTCTACCAATTCGGAATTTTGATTCCGAAAACATTCAACTTTTTTATCCGATCTGACATTCTTTTTCAATATTATTTGTTTTCCATTTTATCTTTTTCGAAACTTTTGTATGATTTATGTTTATATCGTCAAACCTGTTACGTGGAAATTGAATTATTGAGCTCGGTTATCGCTTTATTTAGTGTTTCATGTTCCATTTGATGAAAAAGCTATTGCACATTGTTTACTATTCAAATTCAGAAAATCTCGTAAGATAAAAGCAACAAGCACCGTTGATGGAAAAACATAAATCTTTAATAATGTTTTGTCTCTCCCTGATAGTGAACAATTTTGTTTCAATTTAAAATTGTATACTTCAGGTAGAGCATTGTTCATTAATACAGAGAAGAAAAAAAAGTGAATTTGAAGAAGCAGCAGTACAGGGTCACGTGACTAATGGCTTCTAGTATATAGGTAACCTTAAAAGCACCAGCCTGGAGCACTCTACCTCAGGGAGTGGAATTAGGCACCAATTCAATTATTTTACACGTTAAGACTGTGATGGGGTGTGCAATTAATATTAAAATGGACGCCACTTTAATCGAAACGAGAGCAATGAAAAACGAAACAAAAGCTGGAAAGCTGGAAGCACCAAGTTAACCTAAAAATACAAATTTTCATAATTAACACGCCAAATCCAAATCTTACATCAATATGTTTACTCGGAAGTGTGTCTACGAGGGACAGGCGTTTAATATTGATCATATTTAATATTTATGAATATTTATTTCTTTTTAAATGAAACCAACTGTTTTCAGATAACTTCACAATATATTAAAAAAAAATGGTAATTCTAATATATTATGGAATTAATTGGGAACAGTTGGTTTAATTTACAAAGGAATGAGTAGATTCCACAGAGTAAGAGTTGAAACAGTAAATTTCACGAATATTCATTTATGAATATCATAATTTAACATAACGTAACATAATAAGTATAAAATAATTTGAATAATGAATTACATAGATCTATTGAACTAACCTAAATTTAGAGAAGCTAACTTAGGAAAATTAAAACCATTTTAGCAGAAAACAACTACCCACGACAATTTACTAACAAAATTATCAATAAACGAATTCATTCCATATATAACAACTCCCAAATTAATTTAAAAAATCCAATACTTATATTTCGCTTCCCTACGTGAATGGAATCTCAGAAAAAATAAACAAAATAACACAAAAGGAAAAAAGATCAATTTCCCACAAACTGATTGACACCAACAAGATATTTTTCTCAAAAATTAAACCAAAAATAAATAAACACAAGCGAACACATACAGTGTATCAAATTCCTTGCCAAGATTGCTCCAGTACATTCATTGGCCAGAGTAAACAATATCTGCAAAAGATTACAAGTTCACAAATACTCCAAAACAGATGTAACAGCACTCTCACATCATAGATAACAAACAGGACATGCATTTAACTATGACCAAACTAAAATTCTCGCAAAGGAAAAAAACGATAAGGTGAGAAATGTTTTGGAAATAATCCATATTAAACAAAATTCCAACAGCATTAATTCTAGAAATGACATAAAAATCTTCAGCATTATTTTTGACGGAATTTTATAAAAATAATAACAGATAATTATTTGAGTACCACCTCTGAAACTTTTTGTGCCTTACTATTGAATATATACTAAAATTTCACCTGTACTATCAAATAAAAATTTCAAAATGCAGTTGTTACTAGGAAAAAACCAATAATGTATGTTTTTTTTGTAAGTAATATATTAAAACTTGAAAGGCAAATACTGGAACCCTACCTGAGATAATTATTATACGACAGTCTAACCTGAATTCGAATAAACTCGGACAGAAACAGAGCAATAAGATCGGTGAGAAGCCATGATTACAGTACTTGATGCTCAAAAAACTAGGTTCAAATAAAACGTTTATTTCGCGCACTCAGTAGAACTCGTATTGACACTGCGAACTATTCAATTGAAGACACTCTGTTAAACTAGCTAGCCCACCCGGTGGGCACTCGAGGCAAACCGGCAGGGCAAGGGATGCGCGAGGACAGGAGGGGACGATTTTAGGTTTCGGCGAGAGTAAGCAGACTTATTGAAATTTATGGACGGTGAAGAAACTATACAATAACATTAGGAAAATAGAACAAATCTGGTAAAAAGCATACAAAATCCGAACTCCACGTGTTAAAATACAACTTAACAGTGATCTGTTTTTATTTTGTTATTTGTTCTGTCCTTCAAATACAAATGCATATTAACAAATAAGCAATAAACATAGATAAGTAGTAAGCACCATACTAGAAAATAACCTAGGAAAAATACTAAATAATTAACATACCAAACAGACGATAAAAAATTGTTCACCCAACAATAAATTAAAAAATATATTTAAATGTTACCTTCTCCTCACTGACAGTCAGAGGAAACAAAGAGAGACAGAGAAAGAGGAGAAACGAGTGACTAATGCGACAAGGAAAAGGTACGTTTGGGAATTCAGTAGTAGTGGATAATGAATAGGAAAAGAGGTCAATCCCAATTCATAGTAATAATAATAATATGGCTTGACACCCCATGTGGGGTTACGCCGCATATGCTTTCTAGATCCGCTTAATTGGGGTGGATCAGTCCCCGTTGTACATTCAAATTCTTTCACTTATGTCTCTCCATAATTTCCTATTTCTTGTTTTCTCTTTCCAGTCTATTACTCCTGTTCCATTAAGGTCCGCCTCAACCTCATTTTGCCACTTTGACCTGGGTCTTACAATGCTTTCGCCTTCCATTACGTCCAAGATTTCACTATTCGTTCCAATTCTATATTCAATTTCATTTATTTTTACAGGTCCCAATATTGTTCTTATAATCTTCCTCTCAGTTATTCTTAGGTTTTCCTCTCTTTTGTTAACGTCATTGTTTCTGCTGAATACATCATTATTGGCCTTATTATGGTTTTATATAACCAATTCATAGAGCCGGAGTTTTAACTGGGAGTCCCTTCAACTGGCGAAGAGAACTATCTCGTGTCAGACAGACATATAATGGATGGATGGATCTTTTAGACTCTATGTTCATTTGCAAACAAGTGGCAATAGTGTAGATTTCCGACTTCAATATAATAAGTCCTGTTCCTTCCCTCATGTTTTAAAAATTGTTTGGCTAGCCCGACTGGATGATCGTGGCCACCGCTACTAATACTTACCTGGACTGTGTTATTGGTTGATTCTTGAAAATAACTGGTTCGTATAACTAAATTATATTTAAATACTCTCCAATCTTCACACACTACAATATAACTTACCTTGTTCTTATCTCTTTAACTGCTTATCTACTTCCTGTTTACTTCCTAAAACTAATGCTAAAATCTTGTAGCATACCAAAGAGTTCCTTCCAGAACTTATACATTTACGGATGTTCCACGCTCTTTTAACACTCACCTTAAGTGAAACTCCAAATTATCCAAGTTATGAGGATGTATATCCTGAAACTAGCACACTTAAATTTTCCTGTTTAAACTAAATGCAAGACAGGATATACAGAGAAACGAAGATAAGATAAGAAAATAGGGCTGCTTGATGGAGAATGAAAGAATATGATTATGTGTATACAGGGTGGATCGGATTTAATTGGCTTATTTTTTCGTCAGGATATGAGATTTTTGTAAACACACCGTACAAACAATCTCGACAACGTTTATGGGGACGCCCGACCACTTCAAGCCAATGTTTGGTGACATTTAGCCGCAATTTTCGTATACTTGATGGCTAATTTCTGAAACTATTTAACATTAATTAATTTTAGCATACGAGTTACTATTTCAGGAATCAATAATGATAAATGGGTTTATTTACAAACGAATATAAATGAGATTTCTTCGAAAACTTTGTTTGCCTTTATGACTTTCGAAAGTATACATATTTGCTGTAATAAAGTTAAAGTAGCAGTTTACGTTCCTTTTCAGTTATCATTACTGCTCCAGATTGGATAAGCACCGATACAATTTTGAAGTATTACTTCGACAAAACTCAATTTGTTTTCAGGAATCGTGTAATGTGTAAAGATAAAATAAATTGTAACATTTAGGTATACATTTCATTGTAGAAATTATCGAGTTAGGGTTAAAAAGTAATTTTCAGTGGTCAAAACACAAATAATATGAAATACCGACGACCGACACGCAATAGTTCGAAACACGACCCAGAGAAAATATCCGTTTTGTGTATTTATAACTGAAAAATTCGTAACACTAACCTAACTTTGTTATTTTAACTTGAAATAAATAATCCAGCAAGGAGATACCTGGAAAGTATTCTCAAACTATGGAAAGTATTCGTGAGACCATTCGTTTTGTAACATTTAAGATGAATTTAACTACAAAATGATGTCGAACAGACCAGTACAGCTAGCTTTCATCCAGACATAAATTCTAAAATGTCTTCAAGGAAACCTCCCGGACTATTTGCAAAATATCAAACTATATCGAGTTCTGGATCGATTTGAAATATTCTATTGCACGTACATACATGCAAGTCTAGCTAGTAAGAGCGGGCTCAAGTTTAATTGATGCGGTAACAAGTTTTTATTTATTTTCACTACATAAAGTTTACAACAAAAATAATGCCGTGTACTTTGAATTAATCACGAGCGCACTATCAGGTAGTTACATTTTGTATTTATATGTTCAAAACAAAAATGGAAAAAGAACCAACATGCAATACGTTAATCAACCAAAAAGATAAATGGTAGAGGTTACCTGAGAGAACAACCAGTGTTCAAGTTGCCAAACGAGAGATAAGTAAAAGCCCTTTTACAAATAAAGTATGATCTTTTTAAACTATACAAAAATGTTTATAGGAAACGTTCACCAACAGTAGAAGAGACACAACAAGAATATGTAAATTTGATTTGATTTGATGAAGGTGACTAATCAGACTATTCCACTGCGATCCTTCCAGATCTTTTGTAGTCCTCCAAATCTAGATTAAGTAGCTTGAGACTAAGTCTTTCATGTAATTTCTTGCTCTCATCGCCTTGTACAAGAAACCGCATATTCGACAGGCATATGATATGCTCTGAAGTTTCACTCCTGGACCAGTATTCTTGAATAAGTGAAGTGAATACTGATGTGAACGGTCCCTTCATGTTTTGACAAAAAAAACATATTCTCCAGCAATCAGTGTCCTCCACCGATGAGAGTGGAATTTAATATATTTTGACAGTTTACTAAGCAAACGCCGAATGTTACTTTTAAAAAATGAAGAAATTACCTAACCCCAAAAAAATAAATCTAAGTTTTTGTCACATTATAACACACATGCGCATGTTTCACCAGTTCCTTTCACATCACACATCGCTTGCTGTTCATCAAGTGAAGAGTGATGTGATCGTTCATCAGTTCGTGAATCGTGGTCCTGGTTGTCCGAGCTGAGAAAAAAGAGACTCTCTTGAGAAAAGCAGACACAGCTCTCGCTCAGATAGGAGGATGGATAAGTCGGAACGGATTGGAGGTAGCGCCTACCAAAACGGAGACCATTATTATAAAGGGTCCGAGGAAAAGGGAAGATGTACAACGAACTGTTCGGAATCCGGATAATCCCAAAAAAATATGTGGAGTATCTTGGAGTATGGTTGGATGATAAACATATATTCAACGAACATATTTAAAGGTCCTGCGAGAAAGCAGACAGGCGAACCACAGCCTTATCCAAACTCCTCCCGAATATGAGAGGACCCACCAAGCAGAAAAGGCGCCTGTTAAACGGGGTGGTCCAGTCAGTGCTGCTTTATGCGGCCCCGGTCTGGAAGGAGGTTATGGGAAAAATAAATACAGAGACATGGTCAGATCCTCTCAGAGGAAGATGCTTCTCAGGGTAACATCGGCAGGCATATCGAACTGTCTCGGCCGCGGCCATTTGCGTGGTAGCAGGGATGCCACCAAAAGACCTTTTGGTGAAGAAAAGGGGAAGGCTGGAAGAGCTGGAGGTAGTGACGGATATAGAAAGAGAAGAGAAAAGGAGGAAAACAATGGAGGAGTGGCAAGTCCAATGGAGCAACAAGCTGATCGCTCAATGGACGAAACAGCTAATCCCTGACCTAGAAGCCTGTATGGAATGCGGGAACAGGCAGAGGGATTATTACATCACCCAGTTTAGGACCTATACTAATAGAATTGGTAAAGCCGTGGACAATATCTGGATCTATTGCCGGCAGATAGATGACGTCAAACATACCCTCACGAACTGCCAAAGATGAGACACAGAGAGATCGCACCATGAGGCAGACATAGGTTTTAGAGTAACCCCGGAAGAGATCTTAAAGTCCATGCTTAGGTTAGAGGATGCATGGAGAAAAGCAGGAAGCTACATACGAAGTGTGATGAGGCAGAAGGAGCTGGAAGAGAGAGAATTTCAGAAAGTTTCTAATAGCAAAGGAAGATACACTAACCTGCAATATTTGTAACATAGATGATAAAATAAATATATGACAATATGACAATCAACTGAAGTGCTTGGCGAATTTGAGAGATAAATTTCTATTTTGATAAAATATGGATTTGATGGATTTTTAAGAAGATGAAGATGACCTGGAAATCTTGGACATATACTAAGCTTTGGGATTCCAAGAAGAAGATATCAGAGGGAAAATCATTTGAAGGGATGGATGCAACAACTCATATTGAGAACTCCAACATTTTGTTTGGGTAATTTTACAAATAATGTAAATATCTAATAGTTGTCATATTTGACACTACTATTACCAACAAAATGGCCATTTTCAAATTATTCCTAAATGTCAAGATACCAACTCACAACTAACGCATAATTTACTAACCAGTACCTTAACCAATAAATAGCGCAAAACACTTCACTTTTAATCAATTGTTAAGGTTAATCATGAGTTACTAAAGCCAAAAGATAACTGCGATCTGTGCAAACAGCAGTTAAATTTATTAAAGAAACCACATTGTACCAACTCATATAATTATTTGTACTTGTACCTATAATTTTTAGACGACAATAATAGTTATTTGTATACTAAGGCCGCAAAATGCTTTTTCGCGTTCCGAGAGAGAGATTATCGCCGAGGCCGCTCCGGCCGAGGCAAGATAATCTCGAGGTCGTGAAAACATTTCGCGGCCATAGTATACACAATATTTTTCGTGGAACCGTGAAAATTACATAGTTTCAATAAACATTATGTCTCTTTAGAAAAGACAGTTAGTTTTTGGTTCGAAATACATTGTTATTGTCATATTTCAGAAATGTCAAATGCTGTAGTGGCGTTCAGTTTGCCGGCAGTCACTATGGGAACGGCCGTAAAAATTCAGTTTGCCGGCAGTCACTATGGGAACGGCCGTAAAAATTTTTGTCGGCCGTCACTCTGGGTAACGGCCGCAAAATATCATTTTGCGGCCTCTGTTGCGGCTGCAAAATGCTTGTTTTGCGTCCGGTTGCACGAAAAGAACTGTTCGTCGACGTTTGAAAAAGCATGAAACCATCTTAAAGATAGTTTGAACTAACGACTATCTGATATACCTAGTGACGTGGAGTCGCTGAAGAGAAGTTAGTGTATTGCAGAGCATACTCTAGTATTGGAAAAGCAATTTTTCTAATTTAATTACAAAATATAAAACATCAGAAATACTTGGAGGGAATTTAAGACAAAAAAATATCTTGAAATTTGAGTAGAAACAATCTAAAAACTTGTATAAGTAATACACCGCTTTCAAATACATCAACGTTAGACTCATGTTATGAAAAGTCAATTTATGTATATTAGAGCTCCAATACAATTTTTATCCAACAAATTGAATTTATGCCTGGATGGCTTTTTAGTGAAATTCTCAAATGGATGCTTTTTATTTCAAAATACGTCTCTGCGAATATACGTTACAATGCCAATTTTATTTTAATTGAAGCATTTCTAATAACAGACTATTTTCCTTAGTGTGCTTTAATGAAGTAAATTGTAAAGAAAACATCTCCACTCTTAAGTTCTTAATATGCAAATATGGTCTCTTAGAAGCTGGAGCTCTATAGAAGTGTCTCTAGAATAGAAGAAATCCGAGATAAGATATTGAAAGTAAAAGATTTAATGGGTTTTATTGAACAAACGTTTCTTGTTCTTTTAACATAATTACACGCTCGCATAGATTTAAACACTTTTCATTTGAATTTTGAATAATATTTAAATTCAATTTTAAGTTATTTCAGTATGAGAATATATTATCGAATGTTATAGGTGTTTGATAAAAAATAGTATATAAGGACGAAAACTGAAGTTATTCGGACGATGCGGGGGATTACCAGCCGTGGCAAAGCCCCACATAGTCCGAAAAAACATTTTTTCCGCAAACGTCAAAAAAAGTAGACATTATTAACGTCAATTCATGATGTTGAAGTATGATTTCACAGACGCCATTTTTTTGTACGGCCGTGAGCGGACAAAAAAGTACATACATAGTTAAATAACCTATAACCAGGCCCGCCCTTGCCTTGTCACTCGACTGTTGTTGAGTTTCATTTCAGGTAAAATTATTTTAAGAAGGTCGTTAATGATCGTATTTATATTATTGCCGTCAAAAGCGAAGACGATATATTTTGAAACAAACTATAACAACATTCGGTGTTAAAATATTATTATTATAATGCGTTTTTATATTATTTGAAATGACTTCTTTAATTACTATCTGAATTACAATTAACTCCATGGTTACCATATATTTTTATTCATGTATGAAATACACATAATATGTACATCGATTTAATTTTGAACCAGTGAATTATTTTATTTTAGTTACAACATACATTCGATATGACATTTTCGTTTGAAATGAACGTGAAATAATAAACTAATTTATTGAAATAATTAGAATCAGTGAGTTTGTTCATTCATTTTTGTTCAACGAAATCGCAGCACCAAATGATTTTCAATTTACAATAAATAACCTTCTATGAAATCCAACTTCGTATCATGACAAATTAATATCATGATTATCATCGACATGAATATTTAATAACTTTTGAAAATCATTATTTTTAGATAACTGTTTTTTGCATATTTTAAAAAGTATGGGAAATAGTAGTTTACCTAACTAGTGCGGAAAGTGATACTTTTCCGCACGCTATTGCAGATGGCCGAACGACGCTTTAGCGGAGTTCGGCCAGCAATCGCGTGCGGAAAAGTCACTTTACGCACGTGTTAGGTACACTATTTTTTCTACTAGCATGCGGAAAGAACCCAAAAGTGATCATAAATCAACATTTCTCATTATATACATATCAACAATAGTAGTTTGTACAACAAGTGCGCAAAGCGTCACTTTTCCCACGAGCGCAGAAGTTTGTGGCTCGAGCCGTAAGGCGAGTGCCGCAAATCCAGCGAGTGGGAAAAGTGATTTGCGTACAAGTTGCACACAATATTTTTTCTACAACCACATTTATTAATGAAAGAAATACAGTCATTCATTCATTCATTCATTCAAACGTTTGGGTTGTGGTCAACAGCCCGGGCACTTGACCTAAGTCATTGTACCATTCCCAATGTTATCTACTTCCACTCCAAAAGTTTCGTGTCCTCTATATAGGCCACTAGCTTATTTGGGGGGATTTTAAGTAGTCATTTATATAGTTATTTTATTTAAACTTTTAATAGAAAGAACTTACAATATGAAAATAAATAGAAAAATCAGTTGAATGTATAATTAATTGTAAAATTTGAACAAATTTGTATTGAAACCTCAGGTAAAAAAATTTTCAGTTGCAGTTCTAGCCTTTTCAATAATATATGGAGGAGTATTTTCAATGTCCGAATTGGACAACTCAAAAAATAAGTTATTTTGATCTTGGTTCATAATTCCTTAAAATGTTTTTATAATTAATTAAAATTGATAATGAAATAAATAATTTACTTAGGTACTTTTGGTTTTAATTTAAAAATTGTACACCAATAAGAAATACACTATTAGGTTGAATTGTCAAAATAAGTTGACAGGTCATAGGTAGCTTTGTTTGACATTTCGGTGCGGAAAAGTGCCATAGCGTGTACTTTTCGCATTACTTTTCCAACGGCTATCAAAAGAATTAGGAAAGGCCTGCTTTGCGCATAAAAATTTGTGTAGAAAAGTGTGTTTTGCATAGTGGTTGTAGGAAAATTAATTATTATTATTTGACATTCATTTGATGAGGCTTATACCAGGGCCATCAAAACATTATTGAAAAATAAGTTTTTTTTTTATTAAAAATTATAGCAGCATTATAATAAATTTATTAATTTTTCAGTCATTTGGTAAACTTGGATATACAAAATACATATTTTGAATATTCAAATGTCAGTATATTCCTCAAATGTCAATAAATTTACTTTCCGCACTAGTGCGGAAAAGTGACTCTTTCCGCACGCTTTTTAGTGCGGAAAAGATTCACTTTCCGCACGCTGCTATGTAAACGTCTGCCATTCACAACAATCTTTTGATTATTTGAATACTAAAATGCATTTTGAATTTATTGTCATTGCAAATTCGCTCGTTTCATTATCAAAATAGGGAAGTTGTACAAAAAACATTGTATGGTATTTGTGTTAAAAGTGATTTTATTTTGTTCGTGAAATTGTTCAATTCGCTCCGCTCATTTCACAAACGTTTTCACTCACAAAATAAAACCTCACTTTTAACACTCATATCATAAATAACTATTTCGTGAAAAAGAAAAAATTATCGATAAAATTTGAAGCACTCGTGGTATTACCTTTGATAATTACATAATTTTTTTTTATTTTGAATTTCCAATTTTAATTATTTAGATTTCAATTAAATTGAATTCTAGAAAATTGATCAATTAATAGAATTAATTGTAAAGAGCTTAATTTACTTCATAAACTTTATTTCTTCTAACTATATTAACTAATATGTTTTTAAATCATTATAAACCAAAAAATGAATGAAAAGAGAGTCGTAAATAAAGTCACAGTCATAGGTCAAGAAATTCGACATTTACAGTCTTATTTATATAAATTGCATATAAAAAGCTGTCAAATGATTTACAACATTTCAAGGGTGATATCTCGGATGATGTGGTTTATCATAATTTTATACTAGCAATCACTCGAATCTAGATCCACCCTTTATAGTTAATTTCCAATCAAACTGGATGGCTTTTACCTTTATATTGCTCAAAATTTCTTTTTAGAGAAACGTAAGATTTCTAAAAATTTCCTTGGGGAAAAACAAGATTCACAAGAACAAATAATTCACATTAGTTGAGTGTACATTTCAGTAGAATATTTCGGAGACTTGAAAAGAAAGAAAATGATATTTTCGTTTAATAGGAAAAGACATTTTAATTTTTAATGTCAAATTAGGTGTATGATGAGATATTTTTTTGGTTTTACGGTAAATTTCATATGTTCTATACAGTATGTCATGGCATTACGGGCTAGGTAAAAGTAATTATTGTATTAAATAGAGTTGAAATAGTGAAAACTTCACAAGGTTTTTTTCTAGTAAAGTCCCCAAGTATTTTAGAATGAAGCTTTTATTTCATCTCCTCGAAACTTTTCGTCCATTTATAGCATGTCGCGTTACAGCCGTTACAATTACGGAAAAAGTTGCAATGGGGTCATTGTTTAATCTTTTCATATTTAATAGAAATAAAAGAAATAAAGACACTAAAAATTGAAGTGAACAATGAAATGTATCACTTATTTTGTCATATTTCCATTTTAACATGGACTCTATTAAATTTGAACCAAAAGAATCTGCATTGTTTGAAAAAGTTGAAATGAAATGTTTCTCAATAACTGTCGTAAATATTTGAATTACATTGAGATTCCCATTGTAATTTGAAGATTAACTCTACTAGGCATTGAAAAATTCCAAACATTTAAAATGAAAAAATACCCTCTCCGTTGTATCCTTTATGTATTAATGATAAGAGCTGGCCGCGTTTGAGCATGGAGAGTGGGATGGGAATGGGAATAGGTCAACCGACTATAAAATTCTTTTAGAAAGGATAAATGGACTCAAATATCTTGCGAGATAGATCTAAAATATTTAGAGGATATTCCAGTGTCTCGTTTTACCGAAAGGCGAAACATATTTGATTTTATTTAAGTTTAAATGAATTAGCGAATAAATGGTCATTATGTACCTGGGAAATATTCTTATTTTAAAAATTTTGGAAGCATCTCTTCCAGTGGGTTGTTGGTAAATTCAAAATAGAGTTTGTGAAGGCATTTACTGCATCTTGTGAGGACCAGTTGATTCTTAATTTTTGGAAAAGTAAAAGCCTTTAAGTCTTATATGGGGACTGTATAGAGGATGATCCAACAATTCGTTGTTTCCTCGCCTTCAAAAAACTAAAGAGGAAAACCCTGATTTTTAAATATTTATTTTATTCTGTTTTTAGTAGCAACAGAAATACATAATCTGTAGAAATTTCAACTATCTAACTATAACGGTTCATGAGATACAGCATGGTGACAGACAGCGAAGTCTTAGTAACAGTTTCCAATTTTACTATCATTGCAAGTTTTGCTACATCTGTTAAAGATGTGCCAACTTAACTAAGAACACTAAAATATCTGGTTCGATTAATATACAGGCTGTTTCTTAATTAGGGAGGTTATTGTCCCTATAAAACTATAATTGGTCTTTCCTATGACAAAATTTCCCTATTTCCCTTACCGATATAACCCCTAAAAACTGCTGAGTAAAATTTAGTTGTTGTTTTATTTTTTCAGAAATTCAAGTATTTCGTAATTTCTGTTCATTGGCAAAGACTAACTTTTCCAAGTTCGAAAAATACATTTATTCACAGCCATATATGTAATGCTGTCATCACTTACGTCATTGAAGGTTAGAAAGTGTTATATTACACACCTCTACTTCCCGCCCTCACTACTTTCCGACCCCATCACTTCCCGCCCTCTAAAATAATGTGATCGTTAAAAGATTAAAAGAAATTACAAAATATTGTGCCTTTTGTTTAACGCTGCATAAATGGATATTTCATATCAACTTTGGGAATAAATTTCGAAATATCAATTTGAGTATTTGAGAACAAATATTTTATTATAATCAAGGTTATTTATGTTTCTATAGCAGACGTCGCAGTCGTAGGCAATTTGCCGTTTACTTTAATTTTCTCCGTTTCAACGAACTAGCGGAGTTCGTACAAAGTTTAACTAAGTTCAACGAAACTTTCAAACACACGTCTATTTACAGAAAATGAAAACAAAAGTGTTGCGTCTGTTGAAATATATCTTAACAATATCTGCGACAAAAATTAATTGATCAAATTTTCATTAGATGAAATAGATGTTAGTGCTGAAAGCAATTATTTTCCTTTTTAAAAAGAAACTTACAGGTTGTTTTCAAACGGTATACAGTTCATTTTTCCGATATTAATCTTTGATGTTCGCTCACATCCGCAAATTACCTGTATTTCTCATCTTCTGCTCTCAGCCATTCGAAGTATATAGTCTCAAAAATACTCTTGAGTTCATATAATAACCTTGTTGGTGTGCGTCATCGATTATTAATGTTCTTCTAACCAATTTCTTGTCTAATTGGGTCTTGTAGTTGTAGGATATTTACAGGTCTGTTTGTGTAGGCTTGAGATTTTAAATAACCCCCATAAAAAAATCAAATGGAGGATCAGGTTATCTAGCGAGCCATTCCACTGGTTCGAAAACATTCGATATTGCCACGTTTAACTATGGAAAAGCTAAAGTGCTAAGTATGTAGTGATAATAATTAGAAAAGGGACTTTTTATTATTAACAATATCAACAATATGATTAAACGCTAATCCTTCAATGTGCTTGTTTTCTTGGATTTTTTCCATTAAATTATTTTTTCAATTTATGAATATTAAAAGATGATCACTATTTCAAAATTCTTACGGGTTTCTTCAAGCTCTGGCAGCGTTGTACGAAAACCATAATGACCACACCCTCCGAATTACATAATTGGTGATTTATATCGACCAGCTGACTTCTTATTGGCAAGTGCGTGCGTGTGATCTTCCCTCTCACTTCGTCAATTGACTGATATTGATTTATCCAGTGGCGTTGGTA
Organism: Galerucella pusilla; assembly: GCA_910591695.1. Lineage (NCBI taxonomy): Eukaryota > Metazoa > Arthropoda > Insecta > Coleoptera > Chrysomelidae > Galerucella > Galerucella pusilla. The sequence continues at coordinate 13,074 of CAJUYI010002879.1, read as the reverse complement.
TTGTCAGTTACCTTTGTATTTTCATTTTTATTTGGTAAAATAGGTACCGTACCTAATTTGTACGTTTATGACATACAAATCACGTAATTTCTTATGAAACCCTCCTGGATTACACAAGTACGACTAGGAAAATATGAGAAAAATAGCTTGAAAGAGAGAGAAAGTATAACTGTTTGCGCGCATCGGAGGCGTGCACTCAGTTCTAGGGGATGGCCGAATGTTGATTGTCCTTTACAGAGAGAAAGAGAATTCACTAGTAGGTGGTATTCAGAACTTGAAAGAGAGATAAAATGTAACTGTGCGCGCGCATCGGAGGCGTGTACCCAGGTCTAGGGGATGGCCGAATGTTTATTGTCCGTTCTGAATACCACCTACTAGTGAATTCTCTTTATCTCTGTAAAGGACAATCAACATTCGGCCATCCCCTAGACCTGGGTACACGCCTTCGATACGCGCGTACAGTTATACTTTCTCTCTCTTTCAAGTTGTTTTTCTCGTATTTTCCTTGTCGTACTTGTGTAATCCAGGAAGGTTCCATAAGAAATTACGTGATCTGTATATGCCTCGCCTCTTACCGATTCCCAAACTATATGAAAGAGAAAGTTTATATTTCTTATAATAATGATAATGCTTCCAGCTAGACGTCTAGTCTAATCATAGATAAAATGCATATCGGTCACTAAATATATTTGGAAATGCAAATGAACCTATGAAGCCAAATTTTTGATGTTACATGTGGGGGGGTCAGAAACGTTTATCTAAAAATTGTTGATCAAAATTTCCCTGTGAATTTCTCGACTTATTCCTATCTTTTATAACCTGATGATGGCAATATCTTACCGAAACTAATAGCAGCAAGTTAATTGGTCCTACTTGAGACAAATATACTATGTGGTTTGACTTGGAGTTTTATTGAACCGTTTGGTCACCTCAATTTTTTTGCATGAATTTAGAAACATCCTGTATATCTAGAATAAAAATTCTGAGTATAGAAGGAAAACCATACTAAAAACTTCATATACCATCACATTATGTTTATACCTACTGAACTATTTCGATTTATAAAATATAATACAAATGGCACGAACTAGAAATTACCCTATAACCATTGATTTTTTCCTCTATAAGAAATTCAATTTACTTGCGGTCATTATTCGAACTACTAAAAAACGGCATTGCATATTATTAAACATGCCATTCAATCAATTTTATTATTCATTTATTCAAGGCTATAAACATAGTAAAATTCGGAAACTTGATTTTTACGAGTTAATAGTTACCTACACATAAAGGTTTTCATCGGAAGGAAATTCAATATACTCTGACCTATTTAATTTCTGTCGCCAATCAATTGATAATAAAAGGACACAAAGGTATACTGATCGATACTACATACAGGGTGTGGCATTAGATACAGATCAGTTGTTTGGTTTTATGTTTATTTTATTTTCAGCAGCAGCAGTGTCTTGCTGTTTGTGGATTTTTTATCAAAATTTTTTCGAGCTTTGTGAATGGTGAAGTGATTGGTAAAAATATCTCAATCAAATTTGAAGTTTTGATTTATATTAAAATGTCCGTCGACTGAATTAAAGTACAAGAAGTACAAAAAGTTTAACTATATTTTCAAAGCCAAAGTTTATTTACAATATGTCCCTCTAAGTTGGAATCATATGGAAAACTTTTATTATTAATTGTAGGAAGAAAAGTACCTTTAAATTTGAAAAATGTTACTGAAAAAAATTGATCAAAATTGAATTAAATATGTAATTACATTAATTTAAATTGAAACTTCAGATTATTTAATTTTTTGGGAATGTTTCTATTTTGAATAAACATTTATCTTTTGTGATTACGAAACACATGATATTCTTTTAGGTTTTCCGTATTCTTTAATAATCTTCATTTATTTTGCTAATAATAAAATACATTCAAACATATATATATAATCATAAACCCGTTTGTACCCGCTGTGGGTGTCGGGTGTGTCGCTTATTCGTGGACAAACTTCCGCCGTCCATGTAATTCCTTTTTCTTTTAATATTTCGGCTATTGTGTTATCCCATGTTTTCTTTGGGCGACCTCTTTTTCTCTTGCTTACTTCTCTAGCTTGCCAAATCATTTTTGCTGGTCTACTGTTCTCCATTCTACAAAGGTGCCTAAACCATCTAAGCTGCTGTTTTTCGATTGTTTTTAGTATTGGTTCTATGTTTAAGTTTTCCCTTATTATTTCATTCCGCACTCGATCTTTTCTGGTGACACCTTTGACCCTGCGTAAATACTTCATCTCTGTTTACGTATTCTGCTTTTGAGTGAGTTTGTAAGTACCCAGCTTCCACAATCATGCACAAGGATTGGTCGAAAGACTGACTTGTACACATTCAATTTGGTTTTAGTTGTAATTTCTTTTCTTAGAAATTTCGATTTAATGAGTAATATACTTTGACTGCTGTACTTATTCTTTCGTTCACTTCTGCTTCCTGTTTTCCATTGTTTTGTATATCTACTCCCAGATATTTGAAACTCTTCACTTGCTTTATCGGCATTTCATCTATTTCTATATTTAGGTGCTCTTCTTCTTGTCCCACCACCATTATTTTTGTCTTTTCCATATCCATATTCATGTTTCGTAGTTTCAATATATGCTTCCATGTCATTAAATTATGTTTCAGCTCTTTTTCGTTTCTAGCGAACAATACTAAATCGTCGGCAAAAACGCATTCAGATATTCCAACTACTTCCATATTTCTATAACCTATTTGAATTTGTTTAACTTTTGTTTTTACTTCCTTCAAAATATCATCCATTATCATTATGAATAATGCCGGGCTAACCTAACCTAACATTCAAACAATATGTTATAAAATTAACATCATATTTATGTTAGAAACAAACAAATTTAATTTTCACTCATACTAATGCGTCGACATGTCCAACTTTTTTTAGTAACATTTTTCGATATTGTCAAATTTTACTCTTGAGTAAAACTACTATTCTTTGACCTTTGACCTTTGACCTTTATGAAGGAAAACTTTTTTGCTCGCAATTTATGGCCATAATTCACTTGGGTGACTTGCGCCCCTCACCTGCGGCTCGTGACGCAAACGTCACCCATCGTGAATTATGGCTATCATAAATTGCTCGTTTAATAATATACTATTTTCTAAAATTAATAATTAAGTTTTCCATATGATTCCAACTTGGGGGGACATATATTGTATAAATACCAATAAAATTGAGGATTCAATGTTCATGTTTAAGGTTCATAATGTAGATCATAATAAGGGTTATAATTAACTCTATTCTTAGGGTAAGTATACATAAAGTAAAATTGTTAGTATATAAATCCCAGTAGGCCGATGTTGCGTATCCTCTTTCTCAACAAGACAACTCTATAGGGAACAATGCATTAAAATGCAATAAAAACTCACCATTATTCTTTATTTTATATTCCAGGTGAGGTTTTTTTTTAAGGAGCCGTCTCTACGCCGGCACCACCTCAGCCTCCTGTGCTTATTGTGGATACTCCTAGTGTTCTGCCTATGCAGCCAATCCGTTCCCTATATTAGTTCATACAGGTTCTTTGCTGGTTGGTTGTAGAAGTCTTCTGGAGTCACTTGGGGTCTACCATACAGTTTCTGCCTTCTGTGGTCCAGCGACTCACAGTTGCATAGCATAATATGCAGAGCTGTTTCGGTATCCTTTTAGCATCATCTGCATGTAAGGTCTCCGTTATACAGCCCTATTTTGTTTAGGTGCTCCTTTGTGGGAAAGTGTTCCTTAAGTAGCCCCGTTATGGTGCGTAGTTTGCTCCTGCTCATTGAGAGCAGTTCTTTCGTTACTTTTTCTGATGCCAGTGAGGTTAGGGAATAATATTGGATAAAAAAGGTAGAACGTGTCGCGGGACACACGGTAGGAACTTTAGTTCCTTTTAAGCAAAAAGTATGTAATACATTTTTTTTTTATTCTGTTGACGTTATAGATAAACAATTTGCAAAGCCTCGGTTGTCGAGTAGTAAGCAAACCAGACTCTCACGCTGTAGACCCGGGTTCGATTCCCCGCGAGGAAATTTTTTTTACTGTTAATTTTATCTTTAAATAATTATTCTGCTTGATATTAATAACGACAACAGGTATACGTTTGAAATATTTAGCAGAATATTCATCATTATAGATAATGGTACGGTACCCTTCATGAGGGAGTCCGACTGGCAACATCTACCTATAACAGCATCGTATATTTAAAAAGGGAAACCGTAGCATTATACAAATTGGACATTCAAGAACTACCACAAAACCACAAAAAAATTAGTGGAAACATAAAATTGAAACATAAAATAACATACTTGTTTTTTTCGAGCCATACATCAGACAATTTTTGACCGATTTTTATGTTTGACCTCTCGTTACATTCACAAATGTCTGAACTTTCGTAAAATAATTCGCAAACATATACAGTGCGAAACAAAAAATTTCCAGTCTTAAAGTTTGGTAAAGTTTGGATGTGTCCGCCATTTTGTTTTTTTAAACAAAACGCGAAATATTAGATTAGTAGTGTGTCTTGATCAATTATCTTTTGAACAAAACCGACATCAATAAAATCGACCTATAAATAAAAAAAATATCAATAAAAAAGGAAAATCCGTTTTTTTTTGGACAACCCTATATTTGTTTCGGTAATTGATTCATATTCATAAATTTTCAAAAAATAACCATGATGCCTCAGGGAGATTCGAACTTGCGATCTCGTGTTTACTAAACAACGGCGCCAGCTGGTGTATTCGCTCTAGTGGTGAGTTAAAATCGAGTCAAAGGGAGTCGGCTACAAACAAATCTACATAAAAGTGAAGCTAACATAAACATGTGTTTGTCTTTGGTCAAAAATACTCAGGACTCAGCATTTTTTTAAACGTCGACGCAGTTCATGAAAATGGTACTAACCCTGTATCAAGAAATATTTCCCAAAAAATAAGTAACACTGCCGCCTCTGGACGAAACCTCAATTTCATGGAAATTTATTTAAATTCTTTTTTATTGAATACAAAAACCATAGAACATACCTTACTTTCCCTGCTGTACGTCAAATAAAGACATAGCTTTTCGTGTGTATTGTATGTTGAAAAACACAAAAAGAAAAATAACTTAATTTTAGGTTATCAGGAAAATCTCCGAAGAGTTTGAGTGTTGACTGCTTATGACCAAAGACAGAGCTGTAGTAGAGTATTCTCACTTCTACATAAAATATTATTTTATTTTTCTATTGATTTGTTGTTGGTATTCCAATTTTATTTGGTTAAATGTATCTTTTCAACGGTCGTCTAAAACGAAAAAGCAGTATTCTTCTTGAATCAAATTTACCTAAAACGATTCAAAACCCCTAATGGTGCCTGCCCACCGTTGACCACAAGGCGTTAAATGAGGGCGAAATTTGCCGAGCGCTGACGATCTTATCGGCGTGAGAGAAACATGCCCGAAGTTTACACGTGCTGGGTCAAAAGCCAGGGTGAATATCGAGTCACGTCGGCTGATTATTACACGCTTAGAAAAGAGATGAGTAGAATAATTGACAGGCCGTGCTATATTTTGATTCAAAGGATAGCATTCGGAGCGAATTAAGGAGCTGTGTTTTGACGTTATAAGTAGTTATTGCTATATTATATTTTGATTAGTTTTTTTTGTTGGTTTGTTTTTGATTATTTGGTGTTATTTTATTTCAAGCCTGTTATTTGAGGTTCAAATGGTGCAAAAGTGCACTAAATTTTGAAAAACCATTAAAACCAAAGGAAATTGGTCGTCCTCTTCCAGATTTAAAAGTTAAGCAGACAAGAACAAAGCAGTGCATCGCATTAATTTAATATAAAACCAAAACAATTTTTTGTCTGTACTGCTTTGAAAAGGAACTCATAAATTTTGCTTTCTTAACGATTTTAACGTTTTCTGGGGAGAAATTGAGTGTGGTTTTTGGAAAACTATACGCCTACGACCTATAAAATTAACCACAAGCCGCCACTGGGAAAAAGAATCAAAGATTCGCTTAATTCCACTATTTGCCACTGCCACGCGATATGATAAGGTAAGCTCTTGAAATAACTCTCTTAATTACAATGGTTGTACTAGACGTATACAGCTTAAAATAATAGATATAGGGTTTTACATAAATTTGTCGCATATTCATGGATTATCCAAAAACGGTTTGTGAAATACATAAATCTAGGAAATCATAATATACCAAGAATATTACATTATCATGTTCTGCACGGTTAAACTTTGATATGCTTAATACTCTATAATCGAATTGTCCTCCTGAACTAATAGAGTTGAATTAACTTTTTGAAAGTTTACCAAAACAACTGTTTTTTTTATAAACCCAGTAACGTATTAAAGAAAGAATTGCGTTGATGGAGTGTGGGTTGTCCTCATCATAATTAAGACAAGACGAATTATAGATTATGCCAAAAATAGTATCTATCGATTCTTGTAACGAAATATTGTACCTCGGTAGGTGCAAGATAAGGAAAGTGACAATGGAAATACTTTTTATTTACAATTATCAAATGGCTGATTGGAAATTAGTAATATTTTAACATTTAGTGAACACCATAATTGCACACATTTTGGTGTGATATACAAGTCTACAACATACTTGTGAACTCAGATACCGACTAAGTTTAATGGTGGATGCGCCATTTTTTTGTTAAGTTAAACTTATTTCAGTTAAAAATGAAACAATTGGCTTTTGTGAACATTTTTAGAGATATCAAGTCCTCTTGTGACATCTTGATAACATTAACGGTTTAAGAGATACGGGCAATTTTATGTCGCACTGCACACCTATTGGTGCATTCACATTTATTTTGAATGTACGATTACAGGAAGCATCCTGTATTATTAGCAATTATTGATAAATCGGTGCAGACTACATTTTATAAATATAAACTTTTACTTTGTTTAACTATAAAGAACTTTATTGAAAACGAACATTAATAAAAGTAAAAATATCAACCCTGAAAAATCAATAACTACATTACATTAGCAGATTAGAAAAAACGAGTACCTAACCAAGTAATTAACATCAAAAAAGTCAAAACGGTTTAAAAAAATTTCACCAATTTCTTAATAATTTGCTGATAATACAGGATTTTCCTGTAATCGTACATTCAAAATAAATGTGAATGCGCCAATAGGTGTGCAGTGCGACATAAAATTGCCCGTATCTCTTAAACCGTTAATGTTATCGAGATGTTACAAGAGGACTTGATATCTCTAAAAATGTTCACAAAAGCCAAATATTGCATTTATAACTGAAAAAAGTTTTACTTACAAAAAAAATGGCGCATCCACCATTTAACTTATTCGGTACCTGAGTTCAAAAGTATGTTGTAGAGTTGTATATCACGCCAAAATGTGTGCAATTATGGTGTTTATTAACGGTTAAAATATTACCAATTTCCAATCAGCCATTTGATAATTGTAAATAAAAAATCCCAACTTTAGAGCCCTATAGTTCGTTAACGAAGGGCGTAAAGAAAAAATTTTATATGAAATACCATCATTATTTTCAGCATTTTTATCACCTCCCAAGTTTTTGGTACCCCTGTATACAGAGAGGAACCTATCTGTCTGTTAATCATAGAAGTGGAGAAAACAGCTCTACAGATCATCTTCTAATGTAAAGCACTGTCTCATTGGAGAAGTAGACTTTTAGGACTGAAGTACCCAATTGAGAATTTCTTCAAGCAGGACCTAGTGAAAAGAAACCTTATAAGGGCAACTGGTTTATTGGCATAAACAGTACAACCAAGAGCACCCCAAACGCCTGAAGTCTAAGGTGTAGAGGTCTCGAAGCCTCTGGCTGGTGATGCCGAGTCAATCAATCAATCAGCTTTGGTCTGTGTTTCAAGCAGGAAAGATTGCTGCTATCGCCTGTATTGATAAGAACACCGGGAGCGGATGTAGCTAACCAAAAACTGAAACATTCACTGACAGCCAGGCTCTGCTTAAAGCTATCAGCAATCCAAAAACTAAGTCTAGACAGGTAATCTAGAGAATGCCTTAATAAAGAAGACTCTTGAAGAGACTTCATAAGGTTCGAAGTCGTCCTGTAGAATCACTAATGATTGCATAAGAGGGAAAATTGGTAACTGGCTAGATAAAGTACACCAATCCAAATGGAGGTTGTCAGAATGTCACCACAGATCATAAAGAGTTGACTGAACAAGGTTGACAAGGATCTCTGAATCATGATATTGAAACTGGATGAGAGACATTTGAAGAGCTGGTCACTAGACACTGTACCCTGAGGAAATATCTACATAACTTCGTGACTGAGGAAGGAACGTTTTTCGTAAGTCACAATAGACTCTTGTTAGTCGCAGTGGAGTGCCTTATAGACTCTCACGTTTCTCGTATTTCTGCAATGGATTTTTTTTCAAGCTACATGTGTAACGGTGGGATTTGGGCAATTACACTTAAACTTTCATTTGGAAACGGTCAAGAGGAAGGGGATACCATTCTAATGAGTACATCCAACAAACAGGGCAAGCTAATTTGGTAATAATTGTTATAATTTACAAACCCCTAGATTATTGGTAGGCATAAAATTACCTTTCATCTCTCTCACTATCTAAAATATTATATACCATTTCATTCTGAACCCTTCCCAGACGAAGTATTTGCGCGCTTGAGTCTAATTGCCCACCAGTTATTCTTATTTAAATCACAATCATCATCGTTTATTCGTAACCTTTTATTTATAGCCAAAAAATATAGAAAGCAAATAAAGTTGATTGTCAATAGTCATCTGTGAAAACGTAGATGATAGTTTAACGATGAGGTAAATAAACTGAGTAAACTAAAGATAAACCGTGATTTTAATTGTGATTTTATTAAATATTTGTCCTGTACTTATTATTATTATTATTATCACTTTCATTTTTCCCGTTTGGGATAGATAAACTAAGTGTTATCTATAATCCAACCTAATCAATAACTAAAAATATTGTACAATTCAGGGCGAAATGAAGTTGAGGAAAACTTGAAAGAGGAAAAAGAGTTGACAATATTGAAGAAATTAGTGATATCAACGAAATTTTAAATATTTGGATCCGTGGAAAAGCGTTTAACGTGGAGAGAACTCTGGGTCGAACTATAAAAGTAATTAGAAAATCAAGATATATTCTCTAAAAGATCAACTGTTTCTTCTTTGTTCTACTTACTTACTTACTTATTTAGGATGTTCTGTTTAAAAAGTTGGTAGTGGGGACCATGGTGGATATCAGGACACACTGGAATAGAGGGAAATGAAATATCAGATGAACTAGCAAACAGGGGTACTGAAATACCCTTTTGGGGACCGGAACTTTTTTTTTGCGGAATCAGCTCCAATGTAATATTGGAAGAAATAGGTAGAGCCGAAAAAAGAGAAGATCTGACCATCATTGAAAATATCTAGTAGGGCTTATACAATAAAAGACTCTTATAGGTGACTACTATCTGTTAAGCTCTAATAATCAATGCATCAGTCAAAGTTTCAACAGGATTTTAACGAGACTGAATGGGCACCTGGAAAGGTTCAAATTAGTGAAGGGAGAAAAAACCTCCATCCACATACTTGGGGCATTTACCTTGATTAAACTCTGTAGATATCCTAAAATTAGATCTAAAGGGGCTACTAGTCTCTGAGACCTTCCTCAGAAACTGAGTAGACGTAAGGGAGTGCCTCAAAGGATGTCACCTCAATATATATAAATAGGGGGGAAGGAGTTAAAGTTGAAACATCTACATACTATGAGCAAAAAGTCGTCCCTCTTCATATGATTATTTACGTGGTATTTCATTTTTTTTATAAAAGTGGCGCCTTCAGAATTATGTTGCGAAGTTTTATTCGCTGAATTTGAAGAGATCGGAATAAAAACGAGTAGGTACAGGATTCTTCCAAAAATGTGTATAGTTCAATGAGTCTTGACATTTGAGAGTGTTATTTATGAATTTTTAAAATTAATTACTCAAAAAGTACTGACATAAAACTGACAACGAGTGACATAAATGGCAGTAAATTTTAGTTATTTGATTCTGTGAATAATGACTAGTTTTTATACCAGACGAAAAATATTAGTTTGCGAAATTCCGAGTGTATTAAGTTTTGGAGTTTATCCTCTAAAACAGGATTTTGGCATTTTTCGTAAATAGTATAAAAAGGTGTATAGAAGACGCCCGATTTGTCGAGCACGACCGCGCAGTCGTAGTGTTCAAGATAGAGCAAGTGCTTGAAACACGAATATGACAAGTTCATTAAATGGATGGAAGAGCAAGAGGTAACAGATAAAAATGAACGAGTTGTGCTCGCTTTCCTTCGAAATATGTTGGAGCCGTACATGTGGGTTTGTTGAGGTTCAAAAGAAGCATATAATGCTATTATTCACGATGATGCCTTTGAGCGCTTTCAGACGAGAGACTTTGTGGCTGGCTAAGAGTGTCTGAAAATAATCGCGAGGCTAAAAATACAATAATATAAATAGACGCATTCACACGAGACACAGATAAGGAATAATGTATTTTTACCGCGCGATTCTTTTCAGACACTAGTAGCCGGCCACGAAGTGTCTCGTCTGAAAGCGCTCTTTACACCTAAGTGAATAATAGCCATTATAGCGAGTAGAATACTATATTTTGTCCACGACTATGAATTACCTGCTTATGTAAACATTTTTTTGTCAAACTAAAACAATATAGCTTATTACTTCTTTTGTTATTGAACAAATTATATTTATATTAAATTTTCTAGTAATATCAATCAAACACCAGTATAGTTATTGAAATTCTTGCAATTAGCAATAAATTATTTAAAACGTCACTTTTGCTTTTGACCTACATTATACACACTAGACAAAAAACTGCATATTAAACGATCTACTCCTATATATCAGCCTCATGGTTTACGGTCCTGACTTATGTGTCATGTGACCTTTTCATTATCCAAACCTATTATTCACTGGTGAATAATGTACGGCATTATACTTGAAGAAGCACACTTGAAATGGTGAAATTATCAAATAGTTGTGGACAAACATATTTTTTTCAATAATTAGTGTTAAGTATGAATATTGGGAGTTATTGGCACACGTTGTTAATTGCGACATTAATAATACTGATATTCAAAAATAACATTTAGTTGTATAGTTTCGAGAGCCAAGCAATAATTATTGCTTGATTCATGATTTGGTTATTAAAAACATTTCAAAATTTATTAGATAATAAACTTTCTTTGTTCAATTATTTACTTTATCCACTGTTTCCTGTTAGTAAATTGTCATTTCAGTGACATCAGTGACAATAACACGCTATAGAAGTCAAAGGTATATGCTCTTAGAGCTTCTGGACGGATGATATCTACCTTTTACTGATGAGGCACAAATACGCCGAAACCGGTCTATGAATGATATTGTACTTTTGAATTGATAACTAGAATGGTTGGTTCTATCTTACGTTCAACTTTGATGTGTAATTCAATGTATAGTTAATATGTGGTATTACTGTATCCTCTCAGCCTTGGAAGAACCTTTATTCACTAAATATGAGTAGAACGAAAAACTATTGTATTATAGTACATACATTCTTACCTTACAGTCTGCAAAACTCAAATTACTACTTTAAGGTAGCTTGTTCCAGTCGATAAAAGACATAAAAGAGAATTCGTAACGAGTACTGAAGTAGATACAATACAATAAATTTGGTTGAATAATACATATTTTTTGTATTATTTTTGACGTAGATAGTAGTGTTTTTGTTCAAAATGTTCTGGGTAGGTATGTATTCTAGAATATTCATACGAACAATTAAACATGTAATAAAGCGAGAATAATTAGCATTCAACTTACTTAGCTTCAGGTTAAAATCTCTCAAGCAAACCGTATTTGTGTTCTTGTTTTTGAAAGAGGTTCAGCGTGCATTCGATCCGAATCTGAGAGTTAATTAAGATATCACGGTTTGATTTAATTTGATGTTGTGCATAAAGCAACGTTGCTACGAATATTATGCTCATAAGAGACATTCTAACTGATACCTGTCTGGAAAGTGGATCCGAGCGAAAAATCCTTTTAGAAATTTCATCTGGCAGGGAATATTACTTCGCATGCAAATGGGACTCTATCGCAACATGTCATTTCATTTTTGACTTCAACCTTAAGGATATTATTACAACAACTCTTATCAACGCTAACATTTAATTTAATGTAGATTACCTTCATAATATTATGGCAATCAAGGTCAAATGATAAATATTAACGTAATTCATTATTTTCAATTGATTTTCAATTAAGTACGAAAAAAATATACATTGTAATAGTGCTTTATTATGATGTTAACATCAATGACACAATACTGTCAATAATATTCAATAGGCAACTATCTATAAGAGCCATTATATATTAGTATACAATGTGTTATTCATAAGATGCGATATAGGGATCCCTGTACAAAACTGTCCAACGCGAGCTAACTTTTTTACCAAATAGCGTTCATAAAAAATAATAACAGATTTGGAAAGGTCGTTGAAAAATAAGTTCAAATGCACTTTTAAGTTTCTCAAATTCGCGCTTGTTTGATGAAAAAATTGATAGTTATATTTAAAAAAGTCGAACTCCATATTCATACTTACTTTTAACCGTCTGGAAAATAGCTACACGGTTAGGTGCACAGAAAATGTAAAAGTTAATCCTGAAGTATGGCGGTTCAATTCTCCGCTGTGGTCAAATTTTTTTGTTTTTAGTACTTTTATCACAATTTTTGTCTAAAGGACATTTAATTTGAAATAAAGCAAAGCAAACCAGAGCGAATTTAAAAAAATTAAAAGTGCAAATGAATGCAAAATGCAAAAGAAATAGACTATGGAAAATACTATCAGAAAGAGGAAAATGATCAGAGTATTGAAAAATATATACAGTGAAAACACTAATTTTGTTATACGCCAAAATAGCATCTCAGAACCTCAGAAGCTTTCACAACAAAAGAAGGATTGAGGCAAGGAGGAGGTCTACGTCCTACACTGTTCACAATAAATATTAATGAGGTAATAAAATA
>CAJUYI010002878.1:0-21972 GCA_910591695.1 Galerucella pusilla | reverse complement strand
CCTGTAAGATCGAGACATCAAATTTTTGGAATTATTATAACGTTTGAAATTTTCTTTTACTTAATAATCTCGTATAGTAAATAGTATAATATTTAATTTATCTCACGCAGTATATATATGCTAACTTTCGCCACCATGGACGCTAGTGTCTAATTAGCAAGGTCCCCATGTTCTCAATGGAAAAGTGACGTGACCTCTTAACCACTCATTTCATTTATATAAAAATTCTCTACGATTTTTTTTTCGGTATAATTTTGGTATAATTTCGGTATAATTTTGTATAAAAAGTCTCTTTTTCCACTACTAGCTGTGAAGTTGACAATTATTGCTTCTTCTAGCCAACTGACAAGTTGGATCTTCCCTATTAGTGGTTAATAATTTTTCTATTATTAACCTAGATCAATAATGAACAAATTGAAATATTTTGATAATTCAGGGATAGTAGTTCAACAAAAACTTGTGCAACATAATTTTGTATACCCAGGAGTACGTTCATAATAGTTGCTTTTTCTCCATCCCCTGGTTTAGCTTAGCTAACTACAGAATTCTTAGCTGAGCTGAATTGTAGTTCGAACGCACATTTCAAACGCTGTAAAGTCGAATATATCGGCGCAAGCGCATTCGCATACAAACAAAGATGGAAAGGTAAACAAATTAATAAATCAAAAATTTATTGAATCAAAACTTTCAGCTTCTAAGGTTAATTAAAATAGAAATTACCAGTAAAATCAGGAAACTAGTAACTCAGAAAATGGATTTACTGGATCCAAATTTGAAACAAATTTGGAACAACACAACAGGTCTCGAAGAAGGTAAACCTTGAATGAATTGAAATAAAAATTCAAAACGGATTCTAGATTCTATTATAACAAAAGAGCTCCTAATATGTTTTTAAGGTTAGAATCTTTATCAGATGTCAAAAATGAGTGGCTTTTCTTGCATTCGCGATTAAACTTTGCCAAAGATTACAGAATAAAAATATAAGATGTTTCACTCGTTCGAATTTATCGCGTAAAGCACCGATGCCGCTGGTGACTGTCTGGTGACTTGGATGGTACAGTACGTCGCTACGTCCTTACTTGCATTTAATTTGGCATATTATACGGGACGTCGCCCGTCGAGCGCTGTTATTTTAGAACGGTGTTTATAATTGGTTGCTCGTGTTTTATATTTATGTTGTATAGATGTTTTTAATTCATTAATTAATTGTTGGAATAAGCAAAAAATCATATTAATATTTTTCTCTTTAATAGCAAAGCTTAAACACTAAATATTTGGTAATATTTGCTGATACAAAATTACGGATTTATTTTTATAAATAGGATATTATATAAACAAGTACATTAAGCAAAAAAACACAAAAAATTAACAGATTAATGAGAAAAATATAAAGCATAAAGTTGGGCTTGTTCGCATTTTTTTGGAAATCTTAGCTGATGTGTACTGAAATTACGTTACTGGCCAACGTTTGGAGCGCGGGAGTGGGAAGATATTTTATACTCAACCTTTCGATACTGACTGTCTCTGAGACAATGTGTTTAAGTGTGTTAGTACTTAAGGATTAAGGGCCAGAGAATTTTGTTTATTTCATTTAGTCTCCTGTCTTCAAATGTATATTGAAAGATTTGAAAGACAATAGATTAAATTTAACACATAAACCAAATTCCAAACTTAGTATTTTACAACATTTATAAAAAATTTTAATAAAGGTATCCTGCAGCTGCTTCTCTTTTTACTGTTTTAAACTTGTCAATCCAAAAATACGTGTTATTTAAAGATCAAAATTTAAGATTTAGTGGCCCCATTATTCTGGTGGCTAATGAGTATATTTAATTTAATTTGTGATAAATATCTGATAGATTATCAATAAGTATCACAAAATTACCAAGATGCTGGATAAAAACTGTGAATTGATTCATTTTAAAAATTCAAGTTTATTTTTTACTTACCTTTTCAAATTCATATCCTGCACATTTTTCGAAATAATTAACATTTAAAAATAAACCTTTGTGATAAAGAATCCTATAATTTAAATATATATTTCTCTAATTACCCCTATATAGCTTAAAATAAAATAAGCTCTTCGAACTGTTCTGGTATCTACCAGTCTCGTTATTGACAACAAAAGCGAATCTTAAACATAATTTATGAGAGCGGCGTCCGTTTGAGACAGCAACTTGTAATCTTTGACTTAGCTAAGAAGTTTTGCTAAGTTAAAAATCCGGCATACTTGGCGGGGGTAAGGGGGGAGGTCAGTTGATCTTAGTAAATCTAACTTTATTGGCAAAACGAACGCCAGCTTAGCTAAGTTTAACTTAGGTTAGCTTAGATTGGTGGTAGAAAAAAAAGCAACTATTATATCGAAAACTGACAGTGTCCTTGTCAGTGAGACGACAGGGTAAACACTTCTCGTGGTGCATTTGTGAATTATTTTTAATTTTTGTCTTAAATTTGGCTAGTAGTGGAAAAAATTGTATTTGGTGCTCGGTCAATAGTAATAGTCTCCACCACCTTGGTGTATAATATACTATTTCTTTTCTTTGTATTTTTTTTACTTATACACCTGGTATAAGACGTATTGAAATATCTCATCATTATTTAAATCAGCTTCTGCTTATCTCTTAATAATGTTGACCTATTTTAATGAATCCATTCTTTTGCTAGGCTGGTTTTAGAATAGTAATTAATTGGGTGGAATAATTATGCAGCATTTGAACGATAGGGAAGCCCCTGAAGGGATGAATGCTTTTAAATTTAGTAAATTCCTTTTTCTATTCCTGGTAAAATAATATTTAGGTCGAGCTTTAAACGTGACACTAATGTATTCAGAGAATTCAATCCGCTTTGTATATTTTCTAGTGATGTATTCGAAGAGTGAAGGTTGAACTTATCGATTAGATTCCTGCTTTTATATTCCAGTATTTGAATTTCAATTAAAAACAATGAATAATACACTCACAAGCAAAATAATTCGCTCCACGCAAATTTCCGATGAATTACTATCGCAAATAACTTTTTTATTTTATGTCAGAGTTAGACAAATTTTGTAGAATATTACATATATACGTATATGAGGGTGTTTTTTTGGGACCTATTTTTTTATTTTCACCCCAACTCAAAATCTTGTGGGAAATGTCCAAAAAAGAATACCCTGAAAATTTTAGCTCTGAATATTAACTCTAAGTACTCGCTGAAAGCGTTCAGATATTTCCCATTTAAAATATACGTAAACCTAGAAGTTTTTTTTTTAAATTCATATCTCAGCTACATTTGATGCTATCGGATTGTTCTAGAGTGGGATTTACTCGGGATTGAAAGCTCTACAAAATTGCTAGATATAATCCGCACCTGTAAGGGTATTTCAATCAGATTTTGCTAAAAAATTTCCATTTTTCTGGAGTTACTTCAAACATTACTGTATTTATCAAAAAATTTCAAAGGACAAACCTTAAACAATAATATCCTTCGAAAAAGGTCTAATGAGTTGAGTCGCCAAGATTTATATTTGTTGAGATTGAAGCATTAACATTTTTATGCATTATGAAGTATTCCAGGAGTGCGTTCATAAACGTTACAGAGTACACATTTCTCACACTTTTTTGGCAACCATCATGAAAGGAATTTTTGTTACTCTGTGACTACTTTCCTAGCGTTCATAATAGTATATTCTTCAACGAGTGCAGAATGATGGCTATTATTCACGCGGATGAAGTTTCCAAAACGAGGGAGCGCAGCGAGTGAGTTTTGGAATCATCCAAGTGAATAATAGCCATTCTACACAAGTAAAAGACTATACTTTCTCCACGACTAAAAAGAAAAAACTTCCAGTGAGGATCGAACCTTGATCGTCCGCGCCATAGTCAACCACCACTAGGCTATAGAGCATATTTATAAAAATGTAAAGAGTAAATATATATACGTAACTCATATTTTTTCAATCGGAACCCCTACATTTCTAAATGGAATTAATTAAGGGAGGCGTACATATTCACTATCGCTACTATTGTTACTTTTTTTTATCTTATAATACGTAAAATTATGATTTTATAATTATTTTGACGTTTCAAACGACGCGCTGTCAGAAGCGATTTGCGTTCTTAGGTATTTGACGTTTTAAAAAGACGATTTGATTTATTCATTTGAATTCATTTTAGCGTGAATTTGGATAATAATAGAATGTGACTTGCTGACGAGAGTGAATTCTTTTTATTATTCACTGGTGTGAAGAATTTATATCATTATGCAGCTAAATATGTAAAAATAATTTGTGCGTTATTATTTAGTCGTGGAGAAAATATATATGAATACTTTAACATTTCCAATGTACACATTTCTAGACCGCGGTATGGAGCGTGGTAATATTTTATCGAGTTTGCGCTCTTCAAAAATGTGAAATAAGACGTAGTTTTTGTAACGGTTACCTAGAAATAAAAAAGTACAAATATAAAATTTTCAAAAGAAAGAAACCATTCGTTGTGGCGCAACTATTTTTCCGTCACAATCGCTCTCGTCGTCAATATCATCAAATAAATGATATTTACTTTGGGTTTGGTTCATCATAGGCGATATAAAAGCACAGAGTAAAATGAAATAACATAAACAAAGTTGTGGAATGTGGAAACGAACAACAACGACGAAAGTTACAAATTTTATAACTCGACGAGATGTCTGATTAATTGATTAAAATTTGACAGTTATGTTACCATAATGCGTTCATATAAATCACGGGTTGCAATGTGTTCCATTCCAAATGTCAACCAATTCCATTACAGAGTAAAATGTTACTTTGTACATTCGTTTATAAACGCACCCAGAACAGGGGCGGATCTAGTATTTAACAAAGGGGGGGGCTTGAATAATTTTTTTTTAAATTTTTTAATTTGATAAATTAACTCCAATGTTAAAATGTCATGTAATTGTCACTTTGACATCGATAAAAACTCCTCTTCCTCAATATCTAGTAAGCGGACGTCACTTTTACACAATGAAAATGAGTCGCAAGTTAATAAAGATTATTTTTTTCACTTGTCAAAATCTGACATTTTGGTGGTTTTAACCAATAGCAATGCATTATTCTAGCCAATCATTCGGTATTATACTGATAATTCTGCTTCCTCATCGATAAAACCTTGTTTACATCGAAACGTCAAAATTTTACTTTGAATTTGTCATTATTGACAACTAAAACTGCTTCGAAGTTTATTGAAAAATGAACACAAACCGATTCAGTGCCATCACCCAAGATAATATTGAACATTCAGGTAATACAAAATTTTAAATTGTTGAAAAAAATAATCTTCCCAAATACAACTCGCTCTTTAAATTTCATCACATAATTTTTTATTTTCATCACTCAAACTTGTTTATTTGAGGCAAAAACATTCAAACAAACCGAATTAGATAAAATCCCTCGTCCTAACGGACTCGTGATTTTATCAATCGGTTTGTATTCATATTTTTGCCAAATAAACAAGTTTTCGTGGAAAAGAAAAAATTATCGATAAAATTTGAAGCACTCGTGGTATTACCTTTGATAATTATTTCAGTTGTTCATCCATATATTCTGTCGTTAATTTATCTTATCATGTCAGTTTTTCTCGTAAAAATGATTGGCAAAACTGTTTCGTTGCAAAGAAAAATTTATCAGATAAAAAAAAGCTCTTGTGTTATTACTGTTGACAAAAAAATGTATTATAATATAGTATACATAAATACCACAACTTATATTAAGGACACTCTAATTAGACCAATTACAAGTTTCAATTCTTCTGGCCTTCATTTGACAAAAAGTTTTATCTATACCTATCATTTATATTAAGTTCTATAGATTTATTAATGTATGTCAAAGCTAGCCCATTGAGTCTCTCCTGTCCCATCGTTGATCTCAAATAGGATTTTAGTAGTTTTAGCGATGAAAAACTTCTCTCGCCCGTATCACTTGTTACAGGGATTGTGGACATGAGACAAAAAATAACTTGTATTCGCTATGAACGTCAAACACAATCTGAATAATAAAATAAATTTCTTCTTATCTTCCAGAAATATAGATTTATTATTTAAAGCCATTTTACAGAGAAAAAATGTATAAAAACACGTTTTTATTTGAATGTTCTGCAAATTAAAGACGCGGCCTGCGATTGTCTTTATCTTCAATCGGGAAGCGCCGCGTTTGAGTATTTTGCCGACTACCTAAATTCAGACGCACTCGGCGCGGCTGGTTTTGTGGACGTAAAATAAATAAAATTAAATGATTATTTTAAAAAAATGATATTTATTTTATTATTTATATTCTCAATTAAAGCTTTTGGTAAACATAATATATAATTACTGTATTTATTATTATTAATACCCTCCTTGGTGTGCGTCATCGATTGTTAATCTCCTTCTATCACATTATGTAGGAAGAAATGGAAAAAAAGGCAGGTCTGTGATTAATCCTAATGAACAATAATGAACCGTTTAAATGTTTTACAAACGTTAACCCTAATCTTTGACTTACAAAAATTTGATTGGTTGATGTTTAGATTACGCGCCAGCGCAACCTATCAATCGCGAGATTAAAATACTATGAAGGCGTAACTTTCGTAGCGGCAATGTGTCTTACGTCTTTTTCTACTGTCACACTGACAGTGCAACCTATCAATCGCGAGATTAAAATACTAAGAAGGCGTAACTTTCGTAGCGGCAATGTGTCTTACGTCGTTTTCTACTGTCACACTGACAGTTCTTGTCAGGTGTGTACTTTGTTGCTTACGGTCAATTATTATTTATGAGAAGTGAATATTAATCTTATTGTTATATATTTATCTAAATAATACTAAAATATGCCTAGATACACGAAAAAACACCAGCATTTTGAAAGTTCTCAAGTATTTCCAGTAAGAAAAAGAAGCTAGTAATTATTAATTCCATAACCTTTTCGAATTTAGCTGAATACGATCCTGATGATTTTATTTATCAAATTTAAGGTTAGCTATATGTCAAAATAGCGAATAAAATAAACGACATGCCGAAAACCCGGATATACGTCACAATCGATGACGCACACCAAGAAGGGTATTATTTCAACTATATTTATAGCGATGTTTGATTTTTTATGACATAACAAGTCTTCTTAAAGGGAGGGGCTTGAGCCCCCAAAGCCCCCCCCCGTGGATCCTCCCCTGACCCAGAACTTTTTATAAGTGATGATATCAATATCAATCATATCAATTGTTTATATCTCAACAAATATCATGGTTCATTTACGATAAGTTTGCAATTTTGACATTTGTAGTAAACAACTGCAGCCATTGAACAAAATCTAAATATCCAAAGTGTAAGTGGAATAATTAATCATATAAAGGGGGAAGTTACGGTCCAAAAGTTGGCAGCCGAGTCCGGGGTTGCCAGACTTATGTTGTCAAAATCAGACAATTTTATCAGAATTTATTGTGATGGTTTGTCGTTTTTATTCGAATTTTATAGTTTGTTATTTACTGTGTGAATTATAATCTGTTATTTTCATAACTATTTAAAAGAGAGTATTTTGAGAGATAACGAGATAACGGTGGACCGCTAATTCCTATTACTTCTGTGAGAGATGTAAGTTTTCAATATAGTAGTTTACCTAACAAGTGCGGAAAGTGATACTTTTCCGCACGCCATTGCAGATGGCCGAACGACGCTTTAGCGAGTTCGGCCAGCAATCGCGTGCGGAAAAGTCACTTTACGCACGTGTTAGGTACACTATTTTTTCTACTAGCATGCGAAAAATAACCCAAAAGTTAACATAAAGATACATTTCTTATTAAATGCATATTAACAAATTAATTATTATTATTTGACATTCATTTGATGAGGCTTATACCAGGGCCATTAAAAAATGATTGAAAAATAAGTTGTTTTTTTATTGAAAATTATAGCAAAATTATAATAAATTTCTTAATTTTTCAGTCATTTGGTAAACTACAATCATACAAATATATTTTAAATATTCAAATGTCAGTATATTCCTCAAATGTCAATAAATTGTGACTCTTTCCGCACGCTTTTTAGTGCGGAAAAGATTCACTTTCCGCACGTTAGTAGAAAAAATACATTGTTAGAGTTTGTTCAACCATCCTTTGCCGTTACTTCATAATCGGTGACGTATTCTGCTGTTTTACGTGTCTTATAGTTGAATGTTATTTTACACTTATAATCAATGACATATATGTTAAAAATTGTTTTCAAAATATGACAACTGAGCTGTCAAAAGTAACAGATTAAATTTATCTCGACCTTAAATAAGAAATACGTTAATGACGTCATAATTCGGTCTCATCCATTTCATGAATGAGAGATCAAGATGAACAATGTATGACGTAACGGCAAAGGATGGCTGAACAAACTCTACTTAATACTGCAATAATGATGCAATCCAACATGTGCATGAAGATAACATTTTTCAGTTAAACTTAGGGTTTCAAACCTGGACATCTTGAAATTTATGTATTTACTCATCAAAATTTTATAATTTCTGCTCTTATATTTGAGTTTAATGTAATCTTATACAATAAACAACTTATCAACATAATTTTATGCCAACAGCTGGAAAAAAATTACAACGTGGCAACGATGCAAAACATCTGTCATGTTTTGTTATTGCAAACTTATCGTAATTGAACTATACCAATTCAACTTATTGAACCTTCTTCAAAGGCAACTAATTTCCTACAAGTTTGTCATCCACATTTTTTCTATAAATCCAGTCGTTTTTGAAATAACTTCAAAAAATGGAAACTTTTTAGCAAAATCTGATTGAGTGACCGGTACCATCTCACAGGTGTAGATTACAGCTACGCTACACTAAACACTTTAAAAGAACTATCAGTTCATAGTGAACCCCACTTTAGAACAATCTGATAGCATTAAATACGGCTGAGATATAGATATTAAAAAAAATCATCAAAGTTTACATGTATTTTTTAATTGGGAAATTGTTTTAACGATTTTTCATTATTTCAGCTTTTCTCCATGATGAGGCTGGTAATTAGTTGGTTTTACGATGCTTTTTTACACAGGTATAGCAATTCTTACTCCAAGAATTGCTATACCGGTGTAAAAAGGCATCGTAAAACCAACCAGTTTTAAACTAGGTATAAATTCTGGTATAACTTTATACCCAGAATAACTATACCTAGTATAAATCTCTCTCGTAAAACCGGCCCTAAGTCAGCCGCTTTTAGCTACTCGATAACTCTCTTAGTTTCAATTGCCCCGTCACTAGTGACATAAAAAAATCAATGAATAAATGTTGGGCTTCGTAAAAAGAACAGCTCGTGAAGTAACCAACATGAACTCTGATGAACGGACACGAACCTGCTGTGGGCATCTCCAGATGCTTAACGAGGTCATGGTTAAAAGGGTGGGTGAAAGAACAACACAATAAACACTGGAAGAATACGACCAGGCAAATACATGGAGAGAAATTCATAAAAGAACCATCAGAAAAAGTAGCGAAAGAACTGCTCTCAATGAGCAGGAACAAACTACGCACCATAACGGGGCTACTTACGGGATACTTTCCCACAAAGGAGCACCTAAATAAAATAGGGCTGTATAACGGAAACCTTACATGCAGAAGATGCAAAAAGGATACCGAAACAGTTCTGCATATACTATGCAACTGTGAGTTGCTGGACCACAGGAGGCAGAAACTGTGTGGCAGAACCCAAAAATGACTCCATAAGACTTCTACAACCAACCAGCAAAGAACCTGTATGGGCTTATACAGGGAACGGATTGGCTGAATAGGTTGTAGTCAGAACACTAGGAGTATCCACAATAAGCCCAATAAGGGGAGAGAGGAGGGCAGATGTTTTGGATGTAGAGTGAAGGGCCACCAGATAGCGGGATGTAAGACAAGGAGAGTGGAGAAGATTATTGAATGCTGGCTATGTAAGAGCGTGGGGCACATGGCCAGAGACTGTCGGCAAGCCTTCCTTTGTAGGGTATGCGGGGAAAGGGGACACATCAAGGGGAGGCAGATTGTAGTAGAGGACGGAAGGGAGGAGATGTAGACGGAGATGGAAAGAATAGGAGGTACCCTCTGGACCCCTCAGAGGGGACGAGTCTGAGCAAGTAGGAGGAAGGAGAAAGCAGACAGCGGGAAGAAAAAATGTAGAGGATAGATGGAGGGAGTTACGGATGAATCTAGTGGAGAGCATGATTGTGAAAGAGAAGGCATGTGAGAGGTATGAGTGATAGAAGGGAGTAGATGACGGAGAGTGTGTGAGAGACCGCCGCCCGCCTTGAAGTATGCTAGGGTAGAGATTCCGAGGCGGGAGTAACGGCGAGCTTGAGGTGGGTTTGGTTGGTAGGCATTCTCTTGGGGATGAGTCCAACACTGTCTGGGTACTGGTTAGGACCCATTCGAATATGAGTTTCCCATCTCAGCCCGAAAAAAAAGCATTTAAGCTTAATGCTTATGGATATTACAATACATGGCAGCATTAATTTTGCATCTCATCTCTTGAGAGGCACAAAAAGCAGAAAGACTTTTTATTGCTATTCAACTTTTTATATGGTATTTGTAACTATCCACAGCTTCTTAATAAGATATGCCTGTCTGCACCACCTCTCTCAACTAGGCAGGTGATATAATCGATACAATTATGCTTTTCACTCGTTCCTGCCTAGAGCAATGAGACTTGCAAATTATTTTAATAACTTACATACTTTCAGTAGCTCGATTTATCAATAATTCAAGAACCACCTGACTCGACTGAGCATTTTATTGTTACGGATGTAATTGAGTTTTGTATACACTGTGGACCGAAATAAAGGAGTACATTTTTTAATTTGAAAATTTTGTTTTGTGTTTTGGGCGATTTATTTTCTTTTTGCATGGCTAATAACCTAACATGTCCTCAACATGACTGTAAATTTGGAAGCAAAAATAATGTACAGGGTCGGACTTATGAAAAAAAATATATAACAGTGCATTTAAGCTCGTTGCAAATGAAAACTGTCTTAGCTAAAATTGAACTAATATACATTTTCGGTAAATAAACTATCCAGAACACTTCAGTAAAAATGATATTTTCCGAAATTACCGGATTCGCGAAATACCATTTTTTATTAAATAACATTTTAACAAATAACACATTTATGAAAACAGTTTAGTAACTTTATAACTTAGAGTAAAATATTATGAATGTGGCCACCATTATTGTTTACCGCTTCTGGAAGTCGTCTGCGTCATAAATTGATAGCCTCATTTATTGAACCCTGTTCAAAATTGTTCCAAACAAACTGCATTCTTTCTTTGAGCTGCTCGATTGTTTCAAATTTTGTTCGAAAATTCCCCAAATTGAATAATCAACCTGATTTAATTCTGGGCTGTTAGGTGGCCACATTCATAATATTTTTCTCTAAGTCTTAAAGTTACTAAACTGTTTTCATAAATGTGTTATTTGTTAAAATGTTATTTAATAAAAAAATGGTATTTTGCGAATCCGGTAATTTCGGAAAATTTCCTTTTCACTGAACTGTTCTGGATAGTTTATCTACCGAAAAATCATATAAGTACAATTTTAGCTAAAACAGTTTTCATTTGCAACGAGCTCGAATGCACTGTTATATAATTTTTTTATAAGTCCGACCCTGTATATTATTTTTGCTTCCAAATTTACAATCATATTGAGGACATATTAGGTTATTAGCCCTGCAATGTTGAGATAAATTAGTGTCTTTGTGCTTAGATAGTTTATAAAAAAGGAAAAAGAAGAAAAAAATGAAGTATATGTAGTCATGGTTTATATAAAATGTTTAAGTTTAAATAAGTCGAATAAATAAAATAAAAACTTCACTGTCTATTTAATTACAGTATAAAAATCTATATAATAAAACATAAAAACTAACAGGTTATGGGCCCAGGAATGCCCTAAAAGTGCCATAAAAACAAGGAGAAATAAAAGTAAGAAAAAAAAATTGTGACATAGAAAATAAGAAACTATAAGAAAATGGGTGACAATGAAGACATTAACAACATTGACAAGCTTATAGATGCCGAATCTTTCAATTTGTGGGATTTCCAAACAACAATATTCTTCAAAGCCAGTGGATTATTTAGCATTGTAGCAGGTGAAGAGAAAATAGAAGATTTGAACCAAGAGAAAGAAAAAAAATCATGGATTCAAAGAGATGCTAAAGCACAAAAAATCATGGTATCGACTGTTGATAAAAAAATCCTAATTCATATTATGAATTGTAAAACATCAAATGAAATGTATACAAAACTTAAAAGTATTTTTAAACAAGATACTACGGATCAAAAATACAATCTACTTCAAGAGTTTTTTGGTTGTCAGTATGACAGAGGTACGGATTTATCTACCCATTTGAGCAAGCTCCAGAACATGGCTTTCAGACTAAAAACTTTGAAACAAGATATAAGTGATGACATGCTCATGTCAAAAATTTTGAGTACTCTACCTGACACATACAGATATTTCAAAACTGCTTGGGAGTCGTCTCCACAAAATGAAAAATATTTAAATAATCTTACAGCAAGACTTTTGTTAGAAGAACATAATAATAAAACAAATAACAATAAAGAAAGAAATGTGGCATTTCAAAGTAATGAAAAACTGTGTTACATCTGTAAAAAACCAGGACATCTCGCAAATTATTGTAGATATAGGGATGTTGGTGCAACTGGAAGTAAATTTGAAAGAAATAATGAAGACAGAAACAAAAATAAAGAAACAAACCTAAAAGGTAACAGATTGTATTGCAATATCTGTAAAAAGACAAACCATAGAGAATTTAACTGTTTCTTCAAAAACAAACAAGAAGGAAATAAAAAACATGAAATAAATAAAGTTGCCTTTTTAACAGAAGATGAAAATAAGAAAGCATATTTGGAGAAAAATGTATTTGTTATCGATTCAGGCTGTACATCACATATGGCGAATAACATAGAACTATTCAAAAAACTAACAGATAAAAATATAGAGATAAGTGTGGCAAAAAAGGATGCACAAATAACTGCAGAAGGCATTGGCAGTATTGAAACAGAAAAATGTATACTAAATGAAGTTTTATATGTACCAGACCTAACAAAAAATCTTTTGTCAGTATCCGCCATTACAAAAAACAATGGACAAGTTATTTTTGAAGAGGATAAAGTTTTTGTCATGAAAAATAATGAGAAGATATTGGAAGGAAGGAAGAATGAAACAGACTTGTATACAGTAGACTTGAACGGAGTAGACGAAATCAAAGAAGAGAATTATTTCACAGAAACAAAAGAAGATAAGGTTTTAACTTGGCATAGAAAATTGGGGCATATTAATATTAGAAGCATGAAAAAATTAATAGATGCACAAATGGTAACAGGTATGGATTTAAAGAAGAGTGATTGTGATCGTTTTGAGATACCTTGTGACATTTGCTTAAGAGCTAAGCAAACAAGATTTCCATTCAGTTCAGAAAGAACAAGAGCAACGAGACCATTGGAAATTATCCATACAGATTTATGTGGTCCAATAGATCCATACACTTGGGACAACAAGAAGTATATACTTACCATTATAGATGACTACACAAATTGGACAGTGATTTATTTATTGGAATATAAGAATGAAACAACAAGTTTTATAAAAGAATATATAGAAGAAAATGAAAGATATAAGAACACAAAAGTATCAAAGATAAGATGCGATAATGGAAGCGAATATAAAAATAATGAATTGATGATTTACTGCAAACAAAAAGGAATCAAATTAGACACAACTATACCTTATACACCACAATTAAATGGAAAAGCAGAGCGCCTTAATAGAACCCTAATTGAAAAAATAAGATCGTTGTTATTTGATAGTCGAATTGACAAGAAATTTTGGGGTGAGGCAGCTAGAGTTGCCGCATACATACTAAACCGAAGCCCTACAGAGTCAGTACCAATCAATGTGACACCATTCCAGATGTGGACAGATAAAATACCAGATTTGAGAAGAATGCAAATATTCGGATCAGAAGCATATGCAAAGAATTTAGGATACTTAACAAAGCTACAAGAAAGGTATGAAAAATATACATTCGTAGGTTTTGCAACAAATGGATACCGACTGTTTGATGAGAAAAGGAGAAAAATAATTATAAGAAGAGATGTGATATTCAAGAAACCTAAAAATGAAATAAAAACAGAAATTATTAGACTAGATACAGAAGAATTACAAGAAAGACAAGAAGATATATATGAAAACTCAAAAGAAGTGTCAGAAAGAAGTGAAAGATTACTAGAAAACATAGAAAATACAGTAAGAGAAACTTTACAACACGAAGATGTAAAAGAAAAAGTGACAGAAAATGAGATAGAATATATTAATGAAGGAAATGATGAAGAATCAAGCTTAGGACAAGGCAACAGAAGCAGAAGAGGAAGAAAAATAACGAAACCAAGTCGTTACGATGATTATGTTCTATTGACATATAATGAAGCAATACAATGTGAAGAAAAGCAATACTGGAAGCAAGCAATAGAAGATGAAAAAGACTCATTGAAAAGAAACCAGACATGGGAATACGTAAATCGAGATGAAGCTAACAACAAGAAAGTTTTGACAAACAAATGGGTTTTTAAAATTAAAGATAATGGCAGCTATAAAGCAAGATTAGTAGTTAAGGGTTGTCAACAAATAAAAGGTCTCGACTATGATGAAGTATACAGTCCAGTAGTCAATATCAATTCTTTAAGAACACTATTAGCTATATCAGTACAACAAGAATATCAAATGAAGAAATTTGACATTAAAACTGCATTTCTTTATGGAACTATATCGGAAGAAATATATATGCAAATTCCAGAAGGATACCAAGAACAACCAGAAAAAATTTGCAAACTGAAAAAATCCTTATATGGTCTTAAACAGGCTCCAATGAAATGGAATGAACATTTTACAAATTTCTTGAAAGAAAATGACATGGAGGCATTGAGCGTGGATCAATGTACATTCAAAAACAAAAATGGGAGTTTATTTTTAGCTATTTATGTAGATGATGGTCTCATAGTTGGAGAAAAATTAGAAGAAATAAATGATTTACTGGAAAAATTGAAGCAAAAATTTGAGGTTAAGATATTTGACAAAGTGGATTGTTTTCTGGGTATCAGATTAACCAAAGATGGAAGTTCAATAAAGCTAGATCAAGAGAGCTATATTGAGGATGTATTGGAAAGATTTAACATGAAAAATGCAAAGTCTAGTACAACACCAATAAGTGATTATGAGGAGATATCATCAGTACAAGAGACAAAATTTCCATACCGTGAAGCCGTAGGAAGTCTTCTTTACTTGTCCAATAGAACAAGGCCAGACATATCATATGCTGTGAGCTACTGTAGCAGAAATATGGAAAATCCAACGAACAAAGATGTTAAAAATGTGAAGAGAATTATGAGATATCTAATAGACACAAAATCAAGAGGGGTGGTTTATAGAAAAAGCGGAGGAGATTCGATGATACAAGTTTTCAGTGATAGTGATTTTGCAGGAGATAAGAACACAAGAAAAAGCACAACCGGCTATGTTATATTTTATGGTGAAGGCCCGGTGAGTTGGTGTTCGAGAAAACAACCAGTGGTAGCACTAAGCACTACAGAAGCAGAATTTATAGCCGCTGCCGAATCAGTGAAGGAAGTTCTATATATAAAAACATTGCTGGAAAATTTGTTGATGAAGACTATAGATGTTACATTGAAGATAGATAATCAGAGTGCTATGAGCATAATCAAGAATGGACAATTTAATAAGAGAAGTAAACATATAGACGTGAGATATCATTTTATAAACGAAAAAGTTAAAGAAGGTCTGATAAAAGTGGAATATATATGCTCAGAAAATAATACAGCAGATATTTTCACGAAGGCACTAAATAATGTGAAATTTCAGAAACATAAAGTAAAATTAGTGAAATAAGTTGAGTTTATTTTTTTACGTTCTTGTAATAATTTGAAAAAAAATTAGCTATTATTTTTTTTTGCAATTATTAGGACAAGGTGTTGAGATAAATTAGTGTCTTTGTGCTTAGATAGTTTATAAAAAAGGAAAAAGAAGAAAAAAATGAAGTATATGTAGTCATGGTTTATATAAAATGTTTAAGTTTAAATAAGTCGAATAAATAAAATAAAAACTTCACTGTCTATTTAATTACAGTATAAAAATCTATATAATAAAATATAAAAACTAACATGCAAAAAGAAAATAAATCACCCAAAAAACAAAAAAAAATATTTTCAATTAAAAAATGTACTCCTTTATTTCGGCCCACAGTGTAGTTCCTTTCACGATCTAAGAAACTGACCTGACCTGGACCACGATTCACGAACTGATGAACGATCACATCACGTGAAAACTTGACAGTTTCGTATTTTTGATGCAAGGATCTTTCACATCACTCTTCACTTGATGAACAGCAAGCGATGTGTGATGTGAAAGGAACTGGTGAAACATGAGCATGTGTGTTATGATGTGACAAAAACTTAGATCTTATTTTTTTGGGGTTAGGTAGTTTCTTCTTCTTTGTTTAAAAGTAGCATTCGGCGTTTGCAGTAAACTGTCAAAATACAGTAAATTTTACTTTCATCGGTGGAGGACACTGATTGCTGGAGAATACGTTTTTTTTGTCAAAACATGAAGGGACCTTTCACATCACACGTTCACATCAGTATTCACCACAGGTATTCACTTCACTTATTCAAGAATAGTGGTCCTGAGATGGGATATTGCCGTGACAGGGTCGTATTTATTTTTTTGGCGAATAATAAATTATTATCTGGAAACTCTATAAGGCTTTCTGGCCATTCTTATTATAAATACTCAGCTCTTTTTTCTTTTTCATCAGGAATAGTGCAGTGAATCCGAAAAGTTTTATGGTTTTATTGTCATCAGTTACGCCTGAGATGTTGAGTTACGTTAGAAGATATTTCTATTGGGCGGAGTATAATTCAATGAGACCTCTGGCGGAAAAAATTGTAACGAGTAAAATAATTCGTTTTGCATTGTTTTTGTATTATATGCAAGTCAACGTAATTACCGTAAATTCGTACTTTATTGTTTAATTTTGTGTCAGTTACAAGTTTAAAACTGTGTTTTTCTATTTAACAAAACTGTCATCAATTCTGAGGTAATATTCTTATATAATCAGAGATATTATGGAAGAGGTTATGTTATTCTATTTTTTGTTTTCATTGCAGATCAAAAAGAAAATAAGTCGGTATTAGAGATTTAAAATATTATTCAATACAAACGTGCCTTCCCTACAACTTTTTGTAGATATAACTATATCAAAAATAAAATAAAAACACGAAATCAGACCTAAAACTGAGTTGTACTTTTCACAAATATCAACCATACCTATTACTCCAAAAATAAAAATATTAGGAGTCAAAATTTAGTTTAACTACACTCAATACTAAAGCACAATCAAAGAAAAAGCAAAAGTTTTACAAAACACACACTGAAAATCACTAAAACAGCAAAATAAAACCACTTAAATATCAAAGGGCTTATATACGGCAGCTGATTTGTTTTACTCGTTACTAAGATGACATTGACATTTCAGAGCGCCATCTATCGAATTCTACTTTTCCCAATACCAGATTAGCATGTTGCCAAGACGTTCGCGGCGAAAATTTTGAACATTTCCTACATTGACATTAATGTTTTAATTATTAAAAGATAATCAGTATTACACGGTATTACTTATTAGGTTTTTAATATAATGTAGCGAATTTGTGAAATAATAGTTATTTATGTACCAAGGCAGTGAAGTGATTCTTTATCGGACGAGTATGAAATTATGAGACGAGCGAAGCGAGGCGAATAACAGGCGAGTCCGATAAAGACACTTCACTGACGTGGTGCATACAAAATTTTATCGCCAACTGCTCAGAATTCAGAATATAAAAAAATGAGGAATATTTCATTGCATTTTATTATAACAAAGTAAACAGCAAATATAGAAGAAATCTAGTTATTATTTGTTATATTTAAATTGAAGGTACACTCTGGAGCATTATAAAAATATAATTATCGAATTGTAACATAATTTTATCCCAAACTAAAGTTGAAATTTCACTTGTAGGTACCATAATCGATAATTGTAACATAATTTTACTAAGGCATAAACTAATATTAATTTTTTAAATAAAACGCTAATCTATATTTTTTAAGTAACATAACATGGGACATTGGGACATAAATACCTATCATCACAACGATGTAACGGCGAATGCTATAACTTTGAAGTTACTTGTCAGATATAAAGGCAATGTCTTCAAGGGCGAGTTGTACCAAACACCTAAACTCGGTTTAATGATAACTGATGTTTAGACTGTGGCTGATTGATGTATTTATTATCAAGAATTACATCAGTCTAAACATCAGTCATCATTAAACCGAGTTTAGGTGTTTGGTCCAACTCGCCCCAAATAATATTTATCAAAAGGACGATGAAGTCGATGTCAAAGTTTGCTTTAAATTTAGGTTTTTTTATTTTTATGATTTTTTTGACTGCGATTTTTTTCCAGATGTAACGTTAAGTCAATGTTTAGAAGAGTAGATGAGTGGAATGTATGTTTTTGTTTCTTTTTTTTATATATTTTATTACATAATTTATGTTTTTAAAGTTTTTTATTTTACCAAAAACATTTTATTATTAATAAAATAAATTAAAAAAAATCCGTGCATTTCTTATTAGGGTCCTTAATTTAAATTATTCTGTGTGTAACGTAATTTTCTGAAAATACGATAATTTTGTCAACGCTGTTCGATAATTTCTTACCTCACGTCTGGCAGCACTGCGCATATGTCGCTTTACCTGCCGCAAATGCGGCAGATAAAGTAAAGAAAGGTAAACTGTTTGTTTACTTCCGGAAATCAATCTGATAATTGACGGCTTTACTGACGGTTGGCGATAAAATCATTTTCTTTTTTAATGATAATTTTTGTAATAAATCTGAAAACTCCGAAGCAGTTGAATATAGGTATAGTACATTGTACATGAATTATGTCTAGAATTTTCTGAAAAATCCAAAAAATAAATAATATACATGGAGCTGCACTTAAAATAAGAAATTTGGTATTGGCAACTGTCAAATGACACATCCTATATAATTTTTTTGGAAAAATGCGCATTTAAAAATAAATGCTAAAGCGTTTTCCCAACATGCCCTTATTTATGCGTTATCGAATTTATTACATTTGGCCACAGTGTATAATATTATTTCATTTAAATAAAATCTATATAATTTATCCGTGTATTTTTTTGACGAGATCAATATTTACGGCAACGGAGGCGTGTATTTGTTTGTTAATTGAGTTGAACGAAAGGGAACTCTTGTGGGATAGATGTCCTAGACGATCGGTAACCTATTAAGGCGGCTCCGACTATAAATACTTTTATTGATTGGATAAAAAATAATGTCTAGTTCATTTTCGGAAAATTCCAATACTGAATAATGTATGTATAGGTACATTATTGGTAAAATTGGAAAATATATTAATATCTTTCCAATATAGTGGAACAAAAACACGCTCCAAAATATACTTGACCGTGTTTATTAAAAATATAATTTTGTGTGAATCCAGTTAAGTGGCGCGGTCAATAGTACCTTTAATTAAAAACTATAAGAAAGTACGCCTACTTTGATTATTGGTTACTCAACAATATCTCTATATCGATTACCTAAGTGTGCATTACAAGAAAACTGTTTTATTTCAAATTTTATCTTATTTATTTTATTGAAAATGTATCCTTGGCGATTTGAAACCACTTTTGGATTTTAAATAGTTATTTTTAATGTAAGAAAATAAAATCTAATACATTTTAAGAATAAAAGGTTTAAAACAAAACTACTTACATGTTTGCTGTAACCTGTTCAAGTTATTACACAGACAAAAACTTGAATGAACTTAAAGAAATTCCAGATAAAGCTCACACCTTATTGTTAGATATAGTAAACGTCAAATTCATTAAGATTATAATTTCTCATTCTACGAATTTTGCACATGCCGTTTTGAAAAGCGCGTGCGCGATGAAGTTTGTTTCGAAAATCAATTCTCGACACCTACCCAAATCAAATAAGTTTTCTTTTAAAACCTACAAAATTTCGAATATATGTCATGATGGCGTTTGAGATACTTTTCTTTTTTATTAAAATGCATTCATTGTTTTTGATATAATTGTTTTAACTGAAAGCTATTGATATACCAACTACTGATAATATTAATGAAGCAGCATGATATCAATATTATACGTTATATGGTACAAATACTGAAAAACTTGAAAGTAAACATGAAACAATACAAAAAATTCTTATAAATACAGTTTCCTCAACAAAATTTTCATAATTATGAAATAATTATGCGTTATGCGAATATTTTCTGATATAGTAACTTTCGTACCTATTTTTAATGGTTACTGATGGGGTGAAACTTTGAATTTTTTATATCTAGTTAAGGGTAATATAATTACTTACATGATTTGAAAAAACCAAAAGATTTATTAGTATTATTTTTAAGAACAAACACTAATAACACCGAAGTAAATGTGATTTGAGATGTCGCTTATATTGATCGTGACGTCGCACTGGCGCGCCGCTCCTGCGCTTTTATAATACTAAGAGGACGCATTCACAGAGAAATGTCGTTCAAGTTTGAAAATACTTACTATACAGTGCGCGCAAAAAAATTATGGTTATGGTTCAACATTTTAGACCGATTTAAACTATCTATTCCTAAAAATGGTACTTGGTAAAGTATCACTGCTTGGATAGCGATATCTTACTAAAAAAATGGAAATATATGGTATACGAGGAAATGCCGGTGACTGGTTTAGGTCATATCTTTCAAATAGGACCCAGCGAGTTAAAATAGCGAGAGAATGATTCATTTAAAAATCAGACATATTGTATAATAACACAGGAGTACCTCAAGGAAGCATTGCGGGACCTATTCTCTTCCTAATATTTATGAATGATTTATGCTACATAACTGAAAATGGAAATGGGAGCATAACCATATTTGCAGATGATACAAGTTTGGGTGTGGGAGCAGAAAATGAGCAAAATCTTTCAAGGGAAGCGATAAACACCTACACAAAAGCGAAAAACTGGTTTGAACAAAATAAGCTCATTCTCAATGAGGAGAAAACAAAATCAGTGGTTTTTAGTACAAGTCACAGTAGGAAAAACAAACCAGAATAATAATATATCAAATTAAAAGAACAATACTTGGAAATAAATCATCATACAAAGTTGTTAGGTATTATACTGGACAGCTTTTTTGACTGGAAACAACATGTAGAGTTTGTTACTAGTAAACTTAACAAGGTTTGCTATGCAATTAGAATATACCTAAATGAAAGAACATTAAGAACGCTATACTATGCCAATTTTGAATCTGTCATGCGATATGGACTGATTTTTTGGGGAATCGGTACCAATGTAGAAAATATTTTTATTGTTCAAAAAAAGGTACTGAGAATCATATATAAGATGGATTTTAGACAGTCATGCAGAGGACTTTTCAGAGAGAAAAGGATTTTCACTGTATATGGTCTATATCTATATGAGTGCTTGATGTTTTTACAAAGGAACAAGAGCAAATTTGAAATAAACAAAGATTTAAACACCAGATATGAAATCAGATCGATCAACATAAACTATCCTAAACATCGACTTAGCTTGACTGAAAAAAACCCGTCTTATATATGTATACGAATATTTAATAAGCTACCGAATGCTATTAAATCACTAGAAAACCAGAATCTGTTCAAAACAAAAGTAAAAAAATTGCTCTTAGATCTAAGAACCGTACAATATAAATGACTATATTAACCATGTTTACTAAAATGTGAAATTTTGACGTCATTCCTTTCTTAGCTTTGTGTATACATGTATATATACAGTGCTTTTCAGATAAAAGTATCCACCTTTAATAACTT
>CAJUYI010002877.1:0-27420 GCA_910591695.1 Galerucella pusilla | reverse complement strand
AATCGTCTCCGTTACTTAGTTGGCAAATATTTCTAATAATTTATATATATATATATATATATATATATATATAAACGTCAAACTGGACAAACGTCAAATATTTAATGTCCGTGGCTTGAAGCTCATACTTTTCACTAATATCAACAGTTGCAAAAATTTTCGAGAAATCCCTAAAATCTAGGTTAACTGCATATTTAAATAAATATAATATTTTATCAAAATCTCAATTTGGTTTCCGGGAAGGACTTTCGACAAGTGATGCTATATTAGCCTTGATAAACCAAATCTATGACTCGCTGGATGCAACTAAGCCTTCAATTTGCGTGTTCCTGGATCTTGCCAAGGCATTTGACACCGTATCTCATAGTCAGCTCTTGATGACCTTGGAGGATATAGGAATTCACGGAGTTCCATTGAACTTATTTGAAAGTTACTTGAGTGATAGAGAACAAGCTGTTAAAATAGAAACTTGTATTAGCCCTTATAGGAGAATCAAATTTGGAGTACCTCAGGGCACAGTTCTGGGACCAACCCTATTCTTAATATACATCAATAACTTGTTTTCTTTAAAAACTAAAGGAAACATCATCGGATTCGCTGACGATACGGCGATATTTTACCAGGGTAATACGTGGCAAGAGCTGAAGGAAGAAATAGAGACAGATTTCAACAATATTTCTGAATGGTTTGACTGTAGGCAGCTGACTATTAGTTTTGAAAAGACGTTGTTTGTCCCATTCTGTAGCTATAAAAATAAGTTACCCCAATTTACTGAGTTGACAATAGACAAGTCAAGGAAAAAAATTATAAAATTGAAGAAAAGTATTAAATATCTAAATATTTAAATGGAAGTTTGTTTTTGAATGACTGAAGCCCGATTTCACTAACCATAGTGATAATATTACGTATCTCCTATCACTTTTTGATCAATCCTGGAAGAATTGTAGGCACAGCTTTGCGAGTGAGGCCCCTTTTTGTCCCAATAACAATATATTGTGGTTCAAAATATCTGTTGCAAACTTTGTAGGATTTATGAATCTGTTCAGCGCTTAATTCCTTCAGTTTTGGATTGCAAATAAAGGCAACCCATTCATTAAACAACAAAGGGTCATGTTTGGGAAACCTATGTCGTTTTGATGCAATGTCTGTACACCCAGGAACGCAACACTTCACACCACCCATTATAAATATCATGAATTATCACACTTGATAAGACTTACAGTACCTAATTAAAACACAAATAACAGCAGCAAATGGCAAACGGAAACAATCTATAAAAGAAAATGGTCACAACAATGCTATATGACAGCTTTGATGAATTTTAAAATCTTTTCTTCTTTTCGTGCTAAAGATCTTAGCTGCCAGGCCTATTTCGACAACTAAATTGCAACTAGCGCTTCAGGTGAATGGGTTTGAAACCTCATTTTTGTATTCAAGGTCATCCTATAAACTCTCACTTCAATAGGTTAGACTGTTTTGTGGATATTAAATTCGCGAATGATAAATTAAGAGAAATTTCCTCTGATTAAAAATTAATGGATTGTACCCCTCCAGAAATTGGTATTATAATATTTATCAATGTGTTATATTTTTGAATATGGAAAATATTTATCTAAAATAGATATCAACGTTCAGTGCGATCACATTATTTTAGAGGGCGGGAAGTAGAGGTGTGTAATATGACACTTTCTAACCTTCAATGACGTTAGTAATGATAAAATCACATAATATATATGGTTGTTAATGGAATATTTTGTAGATCAACGTGACAATTTCAATAATATGGCCGTCCTGTGCGAACAGTTCCAACGACCAGCTTTGTATTGTTTTTGTAATGGATTATTTTTTGACGTTTCTTGAAACCAACAGAAATTACCAAATTCAAGTGTCGATCTTCTTGGACCAGCTTGCGTAGAGCAACGACGTTTTCCTGGGTAACTGCTGTTATTGGTAGACCTGATGTTGGATCGTCGCTGAGATTGATCCAATCACGTTCAAATTCTCCACACCCACGAGATATTGTCGACTAATGTGGTGCTTTATTTAAAAAAACAGAAACCAACACGGCAAGGCATTCTTGTTGAGAATATTGGAATATCGCCAAAAATTATAACGCGAAAGCTTTCTCGGCTTAATTCCTTCCTTTCGACTGACTTCACTGAATATTGGAATTAAATTATCCATTGAGGTTCTATCAATTGACTGAGTAATGAAAATATTGAGACTTCCTCCATTGATGATCATCACATTATATTAATATCGAATGGAGTTTCCTCTATACTTAATATTAATTAATTAATTAATTCAAATTGTTGAATAAAATTGCCAACTTTAAAAAAAAAAACACTAAAGTTGAACTTTCAATACACATTTCACCAACAATTTTCAAAATATATATTCATATTTCCGTGAAGTAGGTATATGAAATTTTCTCTAAAAAACGATACAAAAAACTACTTCATATTTATATATTATGTAGAGGTTCACTGCAACATTATATTGATGTGAAATATCCCAGAGAAATTGTCTTTATTTTGTGCAAAATGGAATGCAGCCTGAAGGAAATAACCAACATAAGTGAAGTTCCGGTTAGTGTGTCCGTTGTAACCAAGGGTTTCCGGTATGCGTTTTAGAATTTTTGCCTAACAATTTACTGCATACAAGACAAACGCCACACGTTCACAGAGTCTCTACGTTAGAATTTTAAATTCGAAAAGATGCAGTAAGTATACAGGACGTCGCTTACGTAATATTTTCCTTACTACAGTTTGTCTAACAATGAAAATGAATATGATACTAGTGCAGTAAGTACTATTAAGTCTCCATCATCCTACACATCAAATAAGTGATTTTCGCGAGGTATAATAAGAGGTGTTGCAGGTGGCTGCTTTACACCAGACCCTGAAAGTGGCATTCCATCTTGTTTCTCCAGGCATACATTGAATACCTAGGCGGCAAGAAGACTTTTAGACTTCTTGTCTTATTTCTGTATCTGTAAAGTAGGAAGGGGCCTCGTGTGACCCACTGCACATCCTCCCAAGGAGTTGTCCTGTTTCTTTAGATGACAGTGGCCAGTCAGAAATCCTATTGTTGAACGTAGGTTTTTCCTGGTCATCGTCAAATATTTCTTCGGAGGCTAGCTTCCCAGGGTTGCCCAGGGCTATTCTGGCATGACTAAATCCTTTGACTCCATACCATCTCTTGAGGGATTAAGCATGGGTGTAACGTTTGGCTAGTTCCGCAATTGCCGAAGTCGTCAGGCCGTAGGTGTCACTGGGTCCTGAAATTTTCAGTCCAGCCGCTTCTCTGGTTGAAGAATCGGCAATGCGATTACCTTTACCCCTGTCGTGCCCTTTAACCCACCTCAGGATAATATTGTTATTTGTCGAGCCGAGGCGTTGGCTAAGTCTTGGTGGCACTCAAGTACTAGCCCCGATATAACTTCAACATTAAGAAAGATCTTGTCCTATTTATCAGGATTTTTGTATTCCAATTGTCTTATAGTTCCTTTGGAGAATATCATTCAATGAATCTTCGACAAAGCAGATGTCAACTGCGCCTGTTTAGCAAGCATTTCAATTGATCAATGTCATCCGTATTATCTTATAGTCTGACTTTGACTATCTTAACCCGTAACCACTGAGGTGGAGTCTTGCAGACTCCGCGTCACCTTTAACTCTCAACCCCACCCCTAATTTTCTACCTATCACTCTACTGTCTCTACTACCTTCCGATCTTAGGTCAGTCTAGCCGTATACCTAAGGGCAGCTGCATGCCGTAACCGCACAAATTGTTAGTAGCAGTTGAACTATTGCAGGAGTCTCACAGACTCCACCACAGTAAGTATGTAACTTTTATATTATTTTCACTCCTCACTAATAATGAAAATTGTATAGGATAAAAACTAAATAGAAATGGATCCCAAGCCTGGGACTTCCCGACAAACAATCAATCCCATTGATAATGACTTTGAAGAAATTGCTATCGGTTGGCTTGATGAAGTTGACAGCGATCTAAGTGAAATTGGCGATTATTCAGCAAAAGAATTTGCACATAGTGATCACAACACAGTTTCGGAGGAATCAGCAGGAAACGAAATGAGAAATTTGGATGCCGAAGTTGAAGAAGGTCAAAGAAAGGAAAGGCCATCTAGCAACAGTGAACAAGAAAGTAGCGAAGAAGAACAACTGGTGGTGGAAAGATATGCATACGGAAAGAATAGTATGAAGTGGGCATTGACAGAACGAACAAGAAATGTAAGAACACCCCAGCACAATATCTTGAGGCTTCCAACATTACGTGCTGCTGCTTGCTTAATGGAGTCTGCCACTCCAGAAGCAATCTGGGACACAATGTTTGATAATGAAATGATCGCGATGGTTGTTCAGTGGACAAATGTCAAAATGCGAAAAGAAGCCGCAACATATAAAGATGAGAAGAGAACTGAATTGCGGGACACTGATGCAATTGAAATGGGGGCGCTTATTGGTCTTTTGTTTTTGTTTTTGACGGCTGTCTTCAAGTCTAATCATGAATATTCCTCGCTTCTATTTGCTACAGATGGCAGTGGAAGAGATATATTTTGAGCAGTATTGAGTGAAGAAAGGTTCAATATGCTACTCATACATCTGAGATTCGACAACCCTGACGATCGGAATGAAAGAAAGAAAACTGCTCCAACATCAGCAGTGAGTGAGATTTTCAAAAATTTCATAAGAAATGCGCAATCAGTGTACTCAATCGGTACAAATGCATGCATAGACGATATGTTATTAGGTTTCAGGGGACGTTGCCATTTCAAAATTAACATCCCTAATAAACCTGTCAAATACGGTCTCAAGATAATGATGCTGACTGATGCTTGAACTGGCTATGCATACAATGCTTGTACTTATTCTGGAAAAGGTAGTGATGGAATGCCTTTGACTGATTTGCAAAAAAAGAACCCACTCAAGCAGTAATGCGTTTGACACAGCCAATTTACGGGTCCAACCGCAATGTAACAGCTGGTAATTGGTTTTCGTCCTTGCAGGTAGTTGATGAGTTGAAGAAACAAAATCTAACATACGTTGGTACATTGAAAAAAATAAAAGGGCAGTGCCTCTGCAGTTCTTGGGGAAGAAACGAGAAGAAGGTACAAGCATGTATGGGTTCACCAAAGACGTGACTTTATTGTCGTATGTTTTTAAAAAAGGAAAGGTTGTATTACTGGTATCATCCAAGCACCACTCTATTTCCGACGAACCTGAAACTGGGAAGCCGGAAATTATAGCCTACTACAATGCCACAAAAGGTGGAGTAGATTCCTTGGACGAAAAGTGTGCAATCTATGGAACAAGTCGCCGAACGCAAAATTTACAGAATTTATGATATGTTAGCGGTAAGTGATTATATTTTACACGGTTGTTACAAAAACAACCAAGAAGTTTCACGAAGTAATTTTATGAAAAATTTGGCAATCTCTCTTGTCAAAACCTACATGAAAATCAGACTCAGAAATCCAAGGATAAAAACAGAAGTGAAAATGCTCATCAGTCGAATACTGGGCACGCCTACTCCCGTCCCTGGTGAAGAATTTTTCCTTGAAGATAAACGGTACTGCTTCCTCTGTCCATCAAGGTTGCACATGAAGACGAAATACGTATGCACTAACTGCCGGAAGCCAATCTGTCTTGGTTGTTCCAGAAAAATATGTGCAGCCTGTGTCGAACAAAGGGAGTAAAAACTACCTGCACGAATGTTTTTCTTAGAAGCTATTTTTTATTTTTTCAGGTTTTTACTTTGTTACCATTATTACTTGGTTGTGTAATTTATTTTTCCTTTTCAAGGTCACTTTGAAAGGTCGCTTTGAAAGGAGTATGCGTATATTTTCTACCTCAATTTGCAGATAAATCTTGTTATTACACCGTAACGGTATTTTTTTGACAAAATTGGTGATAATCACTCCCAAAAACATCAATCTATAACTAGTGCACCATCTGAATCAAAATTATTTTAATTTTTAAACCTTAATTTGCCCTATTTATTAGTCGGAGTCTGTGAGACTCCACCACAAGAGTTAAAGGAAAATAATCCACCTCAGTGGTTACGGGTTAAAGTCGGAGGAACAGCTGATCATACACAATCTGCCAACCTGTCGGATATAAATAGGTACCTATCGAATTTTTGACAGTGAATGACCGAGTAAACCCAATCACCACCTAGTTGTAAGCACTTTCAAAGGACATAATCTTAATAAATTAAATAAAGTCAGGTTTGTTCAAACAGTTATAACTCGAGGACCGATTTCCATAGTTTTATATTCGAAAACTGACGAAAAAAAAATCCATTAATTAATTTTTCCAATTTCGTGAGAGCTCTACATTTGGGTCTTGGTCTTGGTCTTATTCCAGTTTTCTCACATCAAAAACGATGGTAAAAACGGCTTCCATTTGAAATAATGACGCCTACATGTCTATAAGGATTTATTTTATTGACATACAAGTGAACATTCATACACAACTTTTTGTACAGCACGTAAGCACCTTGCACTCTAGTGGAATTCACAATTTTATTAACTCTCCCCATCGACTGGAATCAGTCCCTGCAGTAAATATGTTCACCTGAATACACCGTAGACACGACACAAGCACGAGTTGACCATAGTTTGTAATTTTGTTGAAAAGTACATATACGTCATTCCCTAGGTTAGACGGTATTCACAACATGTCTCGAGGTGATTTAAGTTTGTTTGTGAAATATTTCAAGCATCGCGTATACCTAATATAACTAGGGTTACTTTTGGTTGTCGTTTCCAGTTGACAAAAGGAAAAGTAGGTAGCTGATTTCGTAGAATTTCTGCAATAGTTTCCACGAGCGGATATGAAGTGGAGTGTGTGTTTTTATCGCTACTATACTCCTTATTTTTACGGAAATAATCAAAAGTACAGAATGATTGTTAATAGAATATTATCTCATTTTGTGAATGTCCGCTATTTCCAACATTGGAGTTTGTATTTATGTTAAACGTATGGCAAAGAATAGCCAACGTTGGCGCTGGTCAGGGTTCACTAAGAAAGCGGTAGTTTTGATAAACATCCTTGCTTCAAATATCGAACATGTTGTGTGTACAGTGGGCTGTATGCAAATATCAAGCAGAGACCAACGTTTTAATGTTAACCAAGCCACTGACCAAGACTTGCCATGCTGTTTTTAGCTGGTTCTAGTTGGAGTCAATCAGATTTGAAGTGAGGTTCGGCGTCCTGTGAGAGGAGATTGTGGTGAAAACAATTTCTATTCTAACCAAGTCTTGTGATATAATGAATTTATATACAGGAATTTGTTTGCAGACCTGATACAATAGAGGTAGGACCTCTCTGTTGTAGTATATAATTTGTTTGGTAACATTCTCCTATATTCATTTGTCTTGGAATTCAGGTTAACTTTGACAGAGGTCTATTGTTACTTAGTTATAAAGACCTTCATACATTACTAGTTCAGGTGAAGTCTATAATAAATTCTCGACCTCTTGTTCCTCTCACTGAAAATCCAGATGATTTCGATACCTTGACACCGAGTGGTAGTGGTGGTAGTTCGTTACTTTGTTACCTGAAGTTTCTGTCGACGACTCTAAACTTATTTACGACAACCGATACAAACATATGCAGCTCCTGTTTCAACAGTTCTGAGCAAGGTGGTCGCGCGACTACCTTCACACATTGCAACAAAGATACAAATGCATCCAACTGATATTTTCAAGGTTGGGCAGTCAGTGCTCGGGGGTCTATTCACTAACAGTGAGAGCTCCTACGAGAGTACAAACTTATAAAGTGCGCATGCGGGCTATATCATAATTTGCAATTTCTAGAGAGCTCGCATGCGCACTTTATAAGTGTGTAATCTCGTAGGAGCTCTTATTGTTAGTGAATAGACCTCCTGTAAGACAATACGCCTCCGCTCCAGTGGAAAATTGGGCGAATAAGTGAATCCCATCCTGGAGAAGACGGAAACATTCGTGTAGAACAGTCAAAACCGGTACAAATTACTTCAAACGTGCTGTGTCTAGGTTAAGTGTCCTTTCAATTGGAATCCTGAGTTACATGTGAGATATTCGCAACAGTTGAGCCTCCTTACATGAATCCATGTTGATTTACTTAAATCTGCCCATTAACTGAAGAATTTAGAAAATCTTGCAAATAAATTTCTACCACCCTGGTAAAATAACAAGTTATAATTGGTTAAACATCAGATATATGTTATAGTATCAATACGGCCTTTCGTAATTAAATTGATATGAAAGCGTTCCCCCATTTTATGTATAGGATTTATCTTTGATGTTTTCCATATAGAGGAAACTGTACTTGTCTTCAAACATTTATTAATAAGGGTGGTTAGAGGAACTACAGAGACATTTGCACAATCTTTAATAATAAATGGGACAGGTC
This sequence comes from Galerucella pusilla, assembly GCA_910591695.1. Lineage (NCBI taxonomy): Eukaryota > Metazoa > Arthropoda > Insecta > Coleoptera > Chrysomelidae > Galerucella > Galerucella pusilla. The sequence continues at coordinate 18,997 of CAJUYI010002877.1, read as the reverse complement.
CCGTGGTCATCTTTGGCTTCAACTTTTTCAGAGCTTCCAGTACTTGAATTACGGAACATTAACACAACAACCCTAATGATAAATCACATGGTGACAGAAAATATTTACTAGAAAAATCAGCAAATGAGAACAATGGAATAAGATGAATCCTTTGCAATGCCTTTATATTCCATTTTATTGTTCACTCAATGTTCACTATAGCGTCGATTAGTAAGTTTGGATCTTGGGCAATAGCCTTATTCTACTTTTTTTTCACATCAAACTCGATGGTGCTACCGGTATATTAGTTTATCAAAATATAATGAAAATCATCAGTGTAAACGTTGTCTTAAAATTATTGTTTCATTACTATTTTCGGTATCTGTATTTGTAGAGTAGGGAGGGTGAGTGTGTAGGCTCACAGCACTTGGGCCACATGTGACCCATTGTACATCCTTCCGAGGAGTTGTCCTCCTAGGACATTGTCCATCCTGTCCTTCTCAGGAAGGTGGACAGGTCACTAGGAGACATCTCCTTTATATCGGCAGGTGTAGGCCAAGACTCACCGAACACACACCCTCTTATTGACGATACCTCCGGACACTCGTATAAGACATGCCTGACAGTTTCATCTTCCTTTTCACACATCCTGCTTAGAGGTGTGTCCACTTACTAGCCCCATAGTATGGAGGTGTTTCCTTAGTTGACAGTGACCAGTCAGAAATCCTACCGTTAAACGTAGGTTTTTCCTGGTCATCGCTAAATATTTCTTCGGCGCCAGCTTCCCAGGGTCGCGCAGGGTGATCCTGGTAAGACTGCATCCTTTGATTCCATACCAACTCTTAAGGGATTGAGCATGGGAGTAACGTTTGGCTAGTTCCACAATTGTCGAAGTCGTTAGGCCGTAGGTGTCACTGGGTCCTAGAATTTTTAGTCCAGCTGCTTCCCTGGATAAAGAATCAGCAATGCGATTTTCTTCACTCCTGTCGTGCCCTTTAACCCACCTCAGGATAATATTGTTATCTGCCGAAGCGTCTGCTAAATCTTGATGGCACTCTAGTACTAGCCTCGATATAACACGTTGTCTGTTCTCCAATACTATCTTATTATGATTTAGTTTTGTTTACAAAATAGCCGCTTTAAAAATACACCTATTAAGTTTTCTCAATTATCAAGGATTTTTTTTTATGAGATAAAAACGAAAACAAAGAAATCGACGTATAATTCAACTAAGGACCAGTTTATATAGTAGGTATTATAACGATAGGACACAGCATCAATCTCGTTATAATAAAGTAACGAGACGCTCATTTATATTGTTCGTTGAAGCGCATTATCGTAAAAATGTTTTATGGGGAGGACGAGACGGCAACAATACAGGAGATAGCGTACCCTGACAAATAGATAACATAAATTTAGCAGTCGATCTACCATTGGGATACTTTATTTAATTATGGAGTTCAAAGCGGTAAAAGGGCAGTCTATTAAGGGTGTTACTTTATGATTTTTATCATCCCCCTTTGCGAGAACATTCAAATAGTTGTTTAGCAAGTTTAAAGAGATTTTTCCTCACTTATTTATCAAGACACAGTAAATTTAGTGGTTACAAGAAGTGAAAAACATTTTAATAGGATATTATTTATAATAAAAAATCAGATACAGGAAAAATACATATCATTTTGATGGGACTTTCTGCCTGCCAGGTGATCTAAAACAAAGTTTTCAGCTCTGTGACTGAAAGTATCTGAACAGAATGGGTAGAAAATCTCTATAATAATGAAACACCCACTCACATATTCTCCTTCTGTGAGAACAAGGTCTCAGACGGAAGCACTAACTGAAAATCCCTTCAGTCAAACTAGTGGCCTATTTAGAAGAAGCGAAGCTTCTGGAATGGAATAAGATAACATGGGAAACGGTACAAAGATTTAGTTCAAGTGCCTGGGCTGTTGGAAACAACCTAGACGTAGCCTAAACGTATGAATCTAATGTTATCTTCAATTTTAATTATTGTACCTTCAATAGCTACATTCTCAATAAATAAATGTTACGTTGTATTGAGTTATAAATTTCTCAAGTTCGTTGCTTGGTACAAAGGAACGATCTTTCGGTTGTCACAAAATTAACTCGTTCATTATCAAAGTCTCAGGCACAGAAAAGACTAACCTATAGGAGTGAAAGTTTATAGGATAGCTTTGAATAAAAAGGAGTTCCAAACCCATCCACCTGAAGCACTAGTTGCAATCGAGTTGTTAAAATAGGCAAGGCATCTAAGACCACAAACCAGACTTAGAATAACCTATAGAAGTAAAAGTCTTGTGTCAAGGGATGGAAGAAGAATATCAGTGATCGCAGTGGATGGGTTCAGAACTATTTCATAGCAGGATGGAGTTTGCTATAGAAATATTTTTTTTTGCTTATTCGCTATTACGTTTCAGGTATTATTAAACTTTGGGAAATTGTTAGTGGAATCGGGCGTTAGCTTATCATTATATAATTCTTCCTTCTTTTAGTGTTGAATTCCTTAGGTGCTCGATCGCAGCTAGCGCTTCAGATGGATTGATTTGGAACCTCACTCTTTTATTCAAGGTCAACCTATAAACTTTCCCTTCTATAGGTTTGTCAGTTTGATCCTCATCTCACCTTTTTTTAATGTCTTCAATTGTGGTCTTGCTTTTGTTAAACTCTTGGTCCAGTCGTCTAGCATCAAACCCACTTGAATAGGCTGATTGATTTTGATTAGTTGAGTTAGTTGAGAGAAAGAGTTGACCAGTTTTATATGCAGTGTACTAGAGTAATATGAAGCTCATTATTTCCAGTTTAAAAATAATATAATGCCGAAATGCTTTGTCTCCTTGCTTTGCATTTCTTACACCACTCTGTATATCGATAGCTAAAGCTCTGATATCGAGAGTGATGAATGATCGAATGCCCCAGTCAATTTTATCCTGCGACACTATTCAGATTATAAATTCTCTCTTGGTGGTTGGCAGGGTTTTTCTCTTCTTTTCAGGATTAGACTTTCACTTTTGTGATCGATTTGTGATTTTTTGGGATATTGAATTTATGATGCTGCGGCTATCTTTGACGTCTCAATCAATATTTTAGACACTTCATTATCCTCGTTAAGCCGAAAATAAAAACGCGTCTTTATTGATTCGAGTTAGCTACGAACTTATTTTTTTTATAAAGCTTATGCGAATTAACATCGTGGTCAAATCAGTCATCAAGTCTAATATTCACGTGTGAAGAGATCTAAGGAGATGAGCATTCCAGCCAAGTTACCTTGAAAGCACTAACCGTCAAAGTTGGTATCCAGCTTCAGAAGAAGACTCTTTTCAATATAAGAGTCTCCTCAATAGAATAAAGAGACTCAACAAATATCGGTCAGTCTGGATCCGTGGCTTTTCTAGTATGAATATCTAGTAATATGAAGGCAGACTTCTTAAGTTCTGCCTACTCTTGGGAGAAGAATTAATAAATACATTTTTAGATAACACAAATGATTTCAAAAATCATTCAAATTTTAGAGTACAAATAATTCTCAATTTATTTATTATCAAAGGGAATACAATATACACCTATGCACCTATGTAGCACCAAAGTTAATATCAAAAAAGTTGTTTCATCATAGGCCGGAATATTAAATTATATTCTTTTATCCATTGGAAATCGAGAGAACTTTATTTTCCTTTCCGAATAAAATGTATTTGGACAGTCTCTGTATGAACAATACACTCCGCCGTGATGTTTATTCATTTTATAAGAACAATAATCTATACCACTATATTTTTATAGGTAATATTATCACAACGCACAATCGATTAGTCAAATAACACAATTAATATCGCCGATTGAACACCTTCAAACAATGAAGCAAACAATAATGGCGTTATGAATTTTGAGCACCGATTACAAGTGATTTTGAGCATGTTTTGATTATGTTAGGTTAGGTTAGCCGTCACCATTATTGTGCATGGTTGCCAAGGATGTGGTTTGTGAAAAAAGTATATATTTATGGTATGATTTTTACACATTATAATCTTTCCAATTGTGTAATTCTTTTGATGTTAATAAAATTGATTCTCAACAAGTAATTATCGAATATTTGTATCTGCAGTATAACTATCACACTTAAAAAAATGCTCATAAAATATTTGACCTATAATCGTAAATGGAAGGAAATATTATGCAAATTGACAACCCTGTTGACAAATTTTGCGAAGCAGCCCAAACGGAGTAGACATAAGACGATGGGCATTTAAATGGATATGTCCACCCATCTCTCTCTCTTTTTACTGTTCTCTGTCAAGCTTTCGTATCTGTTTCCTTTATAATCTGTGACCTGAATGTAATTTTGATTGTTTTGAGAATTGATTCTCGACTATGACCCCCCCAATTATGACTGTCCAATTCTGGCACCCTATCACGAATATTACATATGAATAAAGTAAATGTTTGGATCTCTTATGGCAATTATTTTTGTTACTATTGACTTTAATTACTTGGTCTTGAATTATCGTCATAAATCCTTCCACTTCTGGAAATAATGTTCCATCAGGGAGCCACTTATTTGATGCTTCCTCGTCGATATAAGATTGATTGAGGTCGTGCTGATGTCGACCATGAAGCGCTTCCTTGTTTGTCAGAACCTGTAACGTTTATCAGAGCTCACAAGATCTGATGGGTATATTTTTAAACTGTTTTTGCAACCATCTCATGCAATTTAGATGTTTGAGCCTTGCCAATGAAGAATTTTTGGAGTTATTATCAGGAAACAGCAAAATATTTACATTGTACCTACTTGCCTCACTGCAGCCCGAAACTGGTATTATTGACAAAGTTTTATCTTGAATTTCAAAGGCTGAATTCCTTAGATTACTTAGAAATTAAAAAATATATAGATAGTCTTATGAATGAACATATACTCTACATTCTCAACTATTAGATAGCATTAATATACTTATTTACTATAAATACTTCTTATTTTAGATTTCTATATAACATTCACGTATCTTGAGAAGGTATCTCAGCCTCTTAATTATTCACAATAATTTCTCCAATTCACTCCTAACGATGCTAATATTATTTGTGAAATTTGTGTCAAATACCTAATATAAGCTATATTTCTATCGTGAAATTTGTTTTTAATTGATTTCATTTGATAATTGAACCTCAATCTAAAGAAAAACTTCACCAACTATTACCTAGATTTAAATCGAAAAGCACTACTGCATTGCAGCTGAGTGAAGAACTGTATTCCGCATTATGTTCTACATAAACCTGCTACCTATTCTATTTGCAGTTCAGGAACGTAATCTTTGACAAATCTCTGCTCCGGTTCACCTAAAATTTAATTCAATTATCTCAAACAATTTCAGGAGCTATCCAACCTGAACTAATCCCCTTTCTTGTTAGCAGCATTGCCATATTTTCTTTAGAGTGGTCGCATCAGTTTCTATAAATGGCATTAATTTAAACTTATTTTGTCAGTGGCGTTGACAAACATGTATTTAGTATCATTTTCGAAAATGATACAAATGGCTTATCAACATTTTCACATTGATAATAGTATTTCTGTTGAAATTGACGTGGTCTATTTGTCATTCATACAATTAGATTAATATGAAGTGACAAGTATTGAAAACAGAAATCAGATTTCCATTCAAACACATAATTTACAACAATAGGCTACGTTTCTCATGATTTCATGGGTAATAACGAAAATGTTTCCAATATACCATTCCAGAACAGCATGGTGGACCTGGCAGGTATTTCCATCCTTCAATGTCAATGTACCTAATATATATTTTATTTAAATAATAAAAACTTTACACATGGCGCAGTCAGTGAACTGTCTCTGGATTAAATTGAATAATAATTGAAATGTCAGACGACGATAAAAGCAATCAACAGAAGAGTTATGTGATTCCAACGGAAGTCAAGAGCAACAGATTCGGTCGGAAATCGAAAAAAGATACCTTATCTCCTGCTCGTCTCATTCCAAACTAAACAACACTACAAAAAAATTGCATTTCAGATAATTTCAAGAACCTATTACTTATTAAAGTCTAATTCAATTGGTTGTTTATAAGTACACAATAAAAAACTGAACAAAATGCGACATGCGCCTTCCAGAACAATAAGGCCGACCTATTATGGACCTGGAATGGTCTATTAAGCTCTTGGGTTATTTTTTGGCTAGCTTCCCTCCAAAGTTTCTTGAGTCTCACACATATAGGTATCCAGATTTCACTAGATAAATCCAGCTTCTTGAGAGAGGTAGCCCTGCCAAGTATCGGATACATGATTCCAGCCACGGCGGGCAGGCACAAAAAGTATATTCACTCAATATCCAAGACAAAGATCAAATCTTACGACAGACCAAGTCTCACTATAAAATATCATGATTCAGACGTTATTGACCTGTTGAATAGCCTGTTGGACAACGTGAATCATGCGTGCTATAGTCTAACACTGGATTGAAGACATTCTCCAGAAGATGTATAAAAGCCTTTGAATAACCCAATTCCGGTAGATTATGCCCTGAGTCTTCTTACTGTCCAGGTATTTATGTTTGCTCGGAAAATAAGGCTGTCTCTGTCTACCACAGAGCTTTGTTCAGGATATTCGTCGTAAAGCTTTTGATCACCGAGCAATAGCTCCATATGTGATTATTAGTTTAACAATCATTACATGCTCAATAGATTTCTTAAGGTTTTTCACATTTCCTACGATATGTCTGTTGATAGTCTGCCTTTGAGGATAACTTTTTTCAAGTGAGCGTTATATATGTAACTTCTTGGAACTTTAGTTCTTTACGACAGGTTCTGTTTGAGCGACCGGGGATCGCGACGCAAAAGATCTGACCGTAACGTTACGCTACGTTATGTTACGTTGCTTCGTTATGTGCCTTGCTTGCGTGCGTGTGCTCTCTCCTGAGTCTCTCTCTCGTTTACGAAGCAGCGATTCATATGTTTCGGCCGGGAATCGAACCCGAGCCGCCCGCGTGGGAGGCGAGCATTCTACCACTGAACCACCGATGCTATATTAAAATTCTATGCAAAGCTGGTATTCGCAGTGCTGGTGATCTACTTGAATTTATTCGGATAAATTTTTACTATTATTTCCATAATTTTTTTTGCGCGATTGATCTTTTTTGTTTATTTACAGCATCGGTTGTCAGGGCGGTAGGTTGTGTTAACTGGTTTCTAAGTTTAACACGTCGGTAGGTGATTTACTTACCGTTCAGACGTCGAAAAGTAATAAATAGCATAAAAACAATTTCACCAAAATGCAAAATATATTTTAAACTGATCGTGAAGTATAAATGTCACTTTTGACATTTCGTTCATTTCGAAGGAGGTATACATCATATACATCACGAATTCAACCATTTAACATTTAGTTCTTATTTCCATCTATGATTTCCATTTCTTGTTGTTGTAGTAGTTATAGATCAGTATTTATAATTTCAAAGTGCACCAATAAAAAAAATAGCGTAAAGTATTAGTGGATATTAAAGTCTTTAAAACACTTGCTCTATTTCGACCACGCCGGCTTCGCCGTCGTGCTCGGAAAATCGCGCGTGTTTTAAAGACCTCAATATCCACTTATACTTTAATCTATTATTCGGAATTTATTTCAATACGATCGCGCAAAAAATGGTATAAGCATCTCGAACGTTAAGGGTAATTAAAACGTTTGCATGTAGATTCCTCTCGTGAAATTGGACAAAATGAACATTTACTTTTCGAAATACAGGGTGTTGAAATTTTGAAAACTTGAATGTTTTAATTCGATAACTTCAAAATGGATGGAAAAATTGATTTGACATTTGGCAGGTTGTTTTTGAATGTGGAAGGGCATATTTTGATAGAAATAGTAGTTTGTGCAACTAGTGTGGATATGATGGCCATATCGCACGAGGACGAAGATGGAGCACGACGCCGTAGGCAGAGTGCTCAATCGTTCAAGTGCGATATGGACAATCCACACGAGTCGAAGAGCATATTTTTTCTACGACCCACTTAAGAAAAAAATCTAGAAAATAAAAATTTCTATAAACTGTAATATAACTTTAAATTGAAAATTTAACAATCCAATTTTATGTTTCCACTAATTTTTTTGTGGTAAACGTACAGTTCTTGAATGTCCAATTTGTATAATGCTACGGTTTCCCTTTTTAAATATACGATGCTGTTATAAGTAGATGTTGCCAGTCGGACTCCCTCATGAAGGGTACCGTACCATTATCTATAATAATGAATATCCTGCTAAATATTTCAAACGTCTACCTGTTGTCGTTATTAATATCAAGCAGAATAATTATTTAAAAATAAAATTAACATTAGAAAAAATCTTCTTCACGGGGAATCGAACCCGGGTCTACCGCGTGAGAGTCTGGTTCGCTCACTACTCCACCACCAAGGAATATGTAAATTGTTTATCTATAACATATTACATAATTTTTGCTTAAAAGGAACTAAAGTTCCTACCGTGTGTCCCACGACACGTTCTACCTTTTTTTCATATACTATTACCCATATTTATTCAATTTTTGCTGAAAGCTCACGATATATGGCTTTAACTACCGGTCTGAGAGATCTTGATTGATAGGAATTTGGAAGTTCGCTGACGTTTACTCGCTTTTCAAATTTGTTACCGGCCTTGGGCTTTTTATAGGTAAGTGAAAATTTGGGATTCCCACAAAAACTTTATTCGAAATTGAGGAATAACGTGAAACAAATCAATGTAACTTCAAATCAATTCATATTAAAATTAATAGAACAGTTTTAAATATAATTATTAAAAATGCTAGGCATTCTACTTTGTTGGTGATGTACTTCTAGATCCATGTTATTGGTAATGGACGGAGCTTCACTCAGAGCAGAAGTAGCAGCTGATGCTGAAGCTGGCATTTCTTCGATGTTCATATATGGACATCGTGATTATGTAGAATTTGATAAGCAAATTGCACTTGATGCTTATTATGCCTCAGAGAGGTATCAACGTTTATTTTGAATTTTATCAAATTATTTAGTATTTTTAGGAATGGACATTATCATTACTATAAATAATGGGACCCTAAGACAATTTAATATATCAACTAAACAAACAGCATTTTAATCTAAGTAAACTCTACTAAATATATAATATTAATTCGTTTGCCTTTCACGTTACGACTTCCTCGGGTTAAATTTATTTGTTTTAACGGTTGGTTTGCAAAATATATGATTCTGCTACAAGTTTGCGCTCATCAGACCATAGAAATGCATAAAAGAGATATTGAGAAACAATAGTTTCGTTGTGTGACGGTCCCTAAGGCTCGTATATATCAGACGTAGAATTGGTTAGATATCGGTATACTATTTTTTTTTAAATTGGAAAATCGAATTTCCTATTACAATTTTGCTTCAAAAGTCGTAGGTATTTAGAGGTCAAAGTCTTGATTTGAGAATTTTGTGAATTTTCCTTGTTCCAATTTAGTTTTTTTTGTCCTTGATTTGTTTTATCCCATGAACCATGGAAATTAATGTTTAAGAGAAAAACGGAATGAATTCATCATTTTAGCTGCTTCACATATTTACAAAAATGCCCGAAACAAGTCAAATTAGAATTATAAATTGGAATTTTTCAGCGTGAAAATGCGATCCTTACCTTCAACCCACTTCGAGAGACAGGTATAGTGAAAAGCGCTCTTATCGTGCGGGTTCAAAGGTCACTAACCATATCTATAGAATCAGAAAAGACAGAGGTTATCACAATATGGGAGTACACTGGTTGCCGAACTTCCCCTTTTTTATTCGTTCTCGAAATAATCTACCATTTTCTTATTGAGGATGCAAAAAACCGGAAAATTAGATCTCATAACTCATATTGTCACTTTGAATTGTCAACATAGCGGAGCTGTCATAATTAAATAAAAACTTAGCTGGTGAAGGACTTTTTGGAATTGCTAGAAACTATAGCTATTTACCTAACAAGTGCGGAAAATGAATTTTTCCGCAAGTGTTAGGTACAATAGTTTTTCTACGAGCGTGAGGAAAGTCAACAGAACTAATCAAAAGTTGAGATATTTTTTTTTTGATTATAAGTGCTTATAGTTTATTTAGAAACATATTTTATTAGATCGTTGATAAAGTAAACATAAATTAAAATATTATTAACAATAATAGTTACATGTCATAATCTAATACCTGATTATTTATATTATAATTTATTGTAAAAGTACAATTATTTGCATTACTTAAATTTATAGCAGATGCTAGTTGCTTGTTGAATGGATGTAATTTTGGATCTGTTGCTCTTTGCTCATTATTAATTTGATATATTGAGGTGGAAAATTATTTCCACACTAAAATGTGTGTGGGAAATTCAATTTTCCGCCCGCTTGTAGGAAAAATACATTTCTTTTTTTTTCGTGAAAATTGCATAAGTCTGTCCTATTCATTTGACGAATTTTATTTGGAAGCTATGATTAAACTCAGTACAAAACTGTGAGTAGTCAGTAAACTGTCTATGTTGAATCGTTTGAGTCGCATGATAAGACTGCATTTGACTATACAACACCCAATTTTTTAAAAGGAAAGTATAGGCTTCTGATATATCGTTTGTAAGGTCTCTTCACTCTCTATTGAAAAAATTTTACCTACGACCCCCCTGTAATCAGTCAATAACACACAGTCGGTATCAATGTAATGATGTCTATTACGCACTGTAAAAAAACGCAAAGCTGTAAAGTACATCGCAGGATTCCCTAGCAACTGTCAATAGACTTTATTCAAAATTTACTATTTGAAAACATTCGATATGGCCACGTTCAACTATGAAAAGCCCAAAAGGCTAAGTCTATGTATTGATCAAAATTGAAAAATGGACTTTTGATTATTAACAATATATAGGGTGGGGCAATCTTCTGACATCGGAGGATTACATCGTTGTGGTGAGAGATAGAACTTTAATATTTTGTGTGAGCTAATACAGTTTTTGAGAGCACATTTTGAAAATACTTTCGATTCTACAGGGTGTTCCAAAACCACATAGCAGCACAAACTTACATTTTTTTAAAATGGAACGTACTATATTTTGTCCAAGAATCGAAAAGATCTCACCAAGAGCGTTACAAAAATATAGCACTCTAATATATTATAAGGGTGTTTTACAAAGATATGGCCAATTATTAGCAAAAAATGGCTCCTCTTTAACACTCTGCAGAACAGTAAATTAAAATAAATCAACAGGTCTTTGTATTCAAATGTCATACAGACATCATTGGCTGTGCTCAGTATTAATTAATTTTTTCATCTGTGGCTTCTTTGATACAGGGTGAAACAAAAGGCAAATCAAGCAATATCTCAAAATTTTTAAATGTAACGATTCCTCTCCTTCATTTATATTTTTTAAAAAATCATTAATACATTGAGATCAATACTAACAAAAACGAAACCAAAGAATGAAGAACAATCTTCAAAAAACTGCATATATCAAATATCATGTGAATGCGACAAATTTCATTTCGGTGAAACATCTAGACCATTGAAAGTACGAATAATCGAACACAAAAAATATATCAAAGATAGGGAATTCTTTAAGTCAGCTATTTGCAAACATGCTTGGGAAGAGGGTCAGCAAATTCAATGGGATTCATCAAAAATAATATTAAAAGAACCCAATAATAAAAGACGGAAAATCAAAGAAAGTGCTTTAATACAACTAAATGCAGATAAATGTGTAGCTAGTATATCAGCCGAATGTAGTCAAATTTGGTTACCAATGTTAGAAAGAGAAATTTCCAATAATCAATCACCTGCGTTATCAGGATAGCATCATAACTTTTTATCCAGGTTTTCTTATGATTTATAATTTGAATGGTTGTTAATCGATACACATTTCAATACACAAAATCACAAAACTGAGTATACATATTTCAAAAACTTAAATATTAATACACAAAAAAACTATCAAGAAACGCGTTTTATAATTAACATTTCCAATATAAGCGAAAAAACGCGCTATCCCAATAAAAACCGTTCCTGGAACGTGCACTTCACTGGATTCCATTTCTAGTAGACTATCATATCGTTGGAATGTCATAAAATGAAATATTTCATTTCACATTTTGCCACAGATATGATCTACTATGAATGGACCTTAATAAAAATTTGATAACAAAATTTTGCAGTCTTAAACTTCAAAATAATTTTTGATTGTCTAGTTGTCAAATTTTTTCTGTTGTGTCAGTTAGGGATAAAAATTAATTTCTACTTATTTTTTCTTGACAACATACAACACAGCGTTCCAGCTACCGAAACGTTGAAATAAAGAATTTAAAAATATTGTGGTTTAATTTCCCAAGAAATTAAAAAAAAAATGAATAATATACCACAAGGAACATACAAAAGATATTTAACTTCTCAGTTTGCTAGAAGAAGCAATAATTGTCAACTTTACAGTTAATAGTGGAGAAAATCCTATTATCATCTATCATATTCATCATAAAATAATTCCTTTGTCAGTGAAATTAACGGATGTTGGAAAAATGACATATTTCATAAAATAACAAAATATGTTCTCCTCAACGTTCTCGGAATGTGAAACTAAGGATGGAATATTCTTGTATATATTTTGTGTGCGTATTTGTAAAGTTTATGAATAGTAGAATAATCCGCAAGTTCAAACGTAAAATCAATATTTTTATATTTGTGTAAGATGTAAATCACCTACAGATAAGATGATGATTTTTTAAATTCATATAAAAGAATTTTTTTCCCAAATATCCTATGGGTACCAGTTTGCTTCATCTTCTGAATATCCTAAGACAACTGTGCTCTGTGACTTCTCCGTATTTTCGTAACCAGATCACTTTTTTAAATTATTTATGTGTAGGGGAAACCCTAACTTGAATCTAGCTGTAAATTTCGGAACGTAAAAAGGACCGTTCAGCAACCACAGAAATAATACAAAAGTGGCAGTTCAACAGTAAGGGTCCAAAAACCTTTAACCTTTTCCTGATAGTTTATTATTTCTCTTATTTAAATGGAAATGCGGTTTGGAGGAATATTTGTCAGATAAAGTTCAGAGTCGGCTTTAACACTTCTTTTATTCCCAATCTTAAAATCGTCTAAGCACAGCATCAACAAACACAGATTTGCACAATAATACTCAAGCATAGAATCAACAAAGTACCATTACTGGGTATTTTCAGAGCACGGATGGTAACCCTTATTTGTCTGACTATCTCTCTTTTCTTGCATGACATGCGACATGGGATTGTTTAAAAAAATCGATAATTTTTTTTCTTTGAATTTGTAATTCTGTCAAAGTTTGAACTCTTCAATTAAGAGATTCCGCATTGACAATTTCTGTTCTCCATTTAAACAACATGAAAGCAAAATTGTCTCAAAATTTTGTAGGTCACGTAGTGAGCAATACTGCGAAATGACTTCTATGAAATTGGACACTCTACAAAAAGGGCTCTTATAATTTTTTGATATTCTCACTCTTTTCAAAGTCATTGAAGGTTGAAGTGGAATTAGTAATAAATTTTGACATTTCTTCGACGCTCCAATCAAGTTTATGACAAACTTTAATTAATTTTTTTGTAGAGCGTTTCATTGGCTATAATTTATTGTGACAAGAGTTTCTTATATATTTTATGGGTCGTAATAGACTATGAGCCCATGGGGAAAAAAGTGTCGCGATTTGAAACCCATTTAGAACGATAGTTTATCATGCCACCATCGGTTCCAGCACTATGGCGTACATTTTCTCCTGTGCAGAAAAGCGCAGTGGAAAACTGAACATTTCATTTTCCACCCCCTGAAACCGTGATATGGAACTGTACGCCGTTTGTTACATTTGATAGTGGAATCATGGGAGATCGGTCCAAACTCTATTGCGTTCAAAAATAATCGTTCGGAAAATCTAGTAGAATTTTTAAAAACCCTTATTTTTTACCCCCCGAAACCGTGATATGAAACTGTACGCCGTTTGTTACCTTTGTTAGTAGAACCATAGGGCGTCGGTCCAGACTTTATGGCGTTCAAAAATAATCGTTCGGAAAATCTGAGAAAATTTTCAAAACTTTGATTTTCCGAAAGATTATTTTGAACGTCATAGAGTCTGGACCGATCTCCTATGATTCTACTATCAAATGTAACAAAAGACGTACAGTTTCATAACACGGTTTCGGGGGGTGAAAAATGAAAGTTTTTAAAAATTTTCCTAGATTTTCCGAACGATAATTTTTGAACGCCATAGAGTCTGGACCGATCTCCTGTGGTTCTACTATCCAATGTAACAAACAGCGTACAGTGTCAAATCACGGTTTCGGGGAGTGGAAAATGAAAGTTTTAAAAAATTTTCCTAGATTTTCCGAACGATTATTTTTGAACGCAATAGAGTCTGGACCGATCTCCTATGGTTCTACTATCAAATGTAACAAGCGGCGTACAGTTTCATAACACGGTTTCGGGGGGTGAAAAATAAGAGTTTTTAAAAATTTTCCTAGATTTTCCGAACGATTATTTTTGAACGCCATAGAGTCTGGACCGATCTCCTATGATTCTACTATCGAATGTAACAAACGGCGTACAGTTCTATATCACGGTTTCAGGGGGTGAAAAATGAAATGTTCAGTTTTCCACTGCGCTTTTCTGCACAAGAGAAAATGTACGTGCTGGAACTGATGGTGGCATGATAAACTATCGTTCTGAATGGGTTTGCTGTTGTTTCAAATCGCGACACTTTTTCCCCATGGGCTCATAGTCTATAAGTTATTCGTATTAAATTGAAAATTCAATCACAACTTCATTGTTTATAATTCATATTATCAAATGCAGAGTGATGCGAATGACTTGAAAGATATGAAAAAAGTTTATGGAGGTAAGTTTTACCCAATAAAACGCTTTACAAAAATCCTCCCATTAAATATTTTCATTCACTCGATTGTAGCATTGAAACATGGAAAAAATGTCCAACAACATGTTTCAGTATATTAAGAAAAAAAATTATCGAATTTTCTATGCAACATTCTATGCCACATACATAAAACCTTCGGTTATTGCAGGTTTTCCCAACCTTCATTTCGCCAAGCCTCCCCGTATCAAAAATTATATTCCCATGCCCCCCCCCAAGTTTCAAGAGTTTCAAGACGCACAGCAATTGTTTTATGAGTGGTATATGGATGCAAGCGGGACGGTGGAGCAGGGGTGCACGACACACGTGTTGTCACTTGTCGAAACTTGTATAGCAGCGATTGAATGCCAGGGTACCTATTACGCCTCCCCTGACATTTCTCCACGCCTCCCGGGGGGGAACCCTTGGTAGGAAAGCATTGGATTATTACTAGAATTTTCCTTCAAGAAGAGTCATCTGTCACAGAGAGTGCCACTACAAACTCTTAGATGTGAATAAAAAACAGCATGGTCCTGAAAACTTCTTCTTCAGAAGTTAATTCTGATGTGATGTTTAGAATACTACTTTTCTCATCCAATGAAAACTTATTTAAGCAGGAACTATATAAGTTAGCAGAATGAAGGAGAAAGGCTCTAGAATAGACAAAAATAATTATCAAAGTACTTTCTAAAGCTTCAGATGCTTTCTAATGGAATTTGGTCAAATTACTTCAACGAAGATTACTGTTAGTTAACTTACTGTACTTTATCTGTCTTGCAAGATACAATAATCACAGTTTATAAGTTTCAATCTCTTAAATCCAGAAGATTACCTATTTTGCTTTCACAGTTAAAGCCGGTCCTTATGAAATAATGTTGGTACAATATTCTTGGAGGCAGAGAAATCCCCTTTTCCGACACTTCCGGAGGCAGGACGCTTTCCACCTGTCGCCGGCAGAAAAGAGAGAGGCAATACACGCATACACATACACAAACTCGTTCCGATTCTTTTTCCATGGAAAATAAATCATGTCTTGCAGATTGCCATCTAGACTATTTCACGCTGGGAAATTGTACGATATTGAATAGGATATGAGATATATACTTCAAATTTGGATATTTTACGATTCTTTGCGTCAATGGAAAAGAATTTGGCTTAAACATGATTTTCTTGTTTATCCGTAAGACCGTAAAAAGACGGTTTGTTGGAGATTTATATTTTTATTTCCTTGACAAAATTACGTGATATCCAGTGAATTTCAAAATGTTACCAAAATTATTAAGCAAGTAGCTGAACCTTGGAGCTTTGTTACTATGAGCGTTCAATTAAATGGTCATTTGACAAGAATTCTGGAATTATCTCACTATACTGAGCACAGTTTCCGCTGCCAGTACACCAACAGTATACTTTACACTGTCTAACGCGCACTTCGATCATCAATCTTCCTTGTTAACCATAGGATGCATAGGTAGGGTCCAAAAGACCCGCGTTTATATTAAAGGTTCTGTATTTTTTGTAATTTTTGTTGCAATTTTGATTCAGTTTAGGAATGCTTTTAGTGAACAATAATCAACATAATTACAATAAAATTATGTTACAAAAAAATTTAATCTCGCAGAAATTCTAAATTTCCCATTGCTACTACATTAATGCATAGGTAGGGCCTCCGATACCCTCATACATTTTGTACATGTTGTCGCTTCTTCTACCGACGGGACAAGGGCGTTGGTGATCTAATTCTTCTGCTTTTGTGAAAGTTACAGTAAGTATGCTGTCAATGGAACGATTTATGTAGGTGAGAAATCAGGCGCTGAGGCTCAAAAAAATATGGGATAATTTTTTTACGAGTTTTCCATTAGCTGAGCAATTTCTAGAGATGAGATGAGCCAAAAAATCCACTAAATGAAATAATTTTTTAAACGAAAAACGTAACAGCTGAACAGCATGTTACAATCAAAGAAGTATAGCTTTTTTCTACAGAAATGATGGGGCTATCCAAATTAAATAAGTAAGTTGTAAAATAATGAGCGATAAAGAATGTGTGGCTGATTTCATCTAATTAATATGGCGCATGTGGCGACATCTACGAGTTAACTCAAATCCTCTCACACATTCTCGTTTATCCTCACAAAAACTAGTTCATACCCAATTTTCAAGTCATTATGTGGAAAAGTAGCTGAACTATTAACAAAAATCTATTTTATTTTTTTCGCTTTAGCATCCTGTACCTCAGTAAGGAGCAGACTAAGACCCATTATTGTTAATGAAAATATTATTATTCTGGCCTTCTGAATGTAGATTCACAATTTGGCCCATTACTTATGAATCACCCTATATATATGGGTGTGAAAATTTTCAAGTATGCGTCATTGGGTTAAAAGACTGGAGGTAAAATATAACATGTAGGGCGCGTCTGAATAATTGAAGAGTTTTTGCGAACGATTACTTCCAGCATCAGCCTTGAAAATGATCAATTTTCAATTTTAAGGGTCTATATATTTTCCTTTTTTCAAAGCCTTGATTTGGTTCCTTGATAAACACAATAAAATACCAGAAGGAAAATCAGACCACCGACGACATTGATCTACCCACGATAATCTTTATCAAGTCAACTCAACAGGTAATAAAAAGTAATTGCCACCATTTGATCGAAAGTCCTTTAGAGTTTCTGTAAATAGCCATTTTTAATCTACGGCTTAACTTCAACTGTATTCAAGTTGACAAATTCTTCCTTCCACATATACTTTCACATGGGTTCACCTGGCAATGAAGAGACTGAATGGCATATTAAAACAGCTCCAGCTTCCGCCACATTAATCCCTCACGTCAATATTTGCTGCGATTTTGAGGCAGAAGCAGAAGTAATCGTCATATGTATTTCCTACTAATGGAACTTCACCAATACTCAACAAAATCTATATAGTCCTCAAGAAAAAAAAGTCCAAATGTCACGAAGACTTTGACTGGGTCACACCAAACTGAGACACAGCTATTTGATGACCACAAACAACATACCTTCATGTCAAAGACTTTTTTCTTCTCGTAAATCCCACACTCCTAAATTCTTGTGACGTCTCAATATAATTAACGGCTTGAGACATATGGAAATTTTGTGTTATACCAACGTTGGCTTTAACACAACATAACATGCGGACTACGGTGCTTTTTTAGGACTTACTTCTTTATTTTCCTACTAGGATTTTTGTCATAAAAATTTTCTTATTGCTCTGCCTTATAACCTCTCTGTGTGATGCTCCAGTTTTTTTTGGCAGAATAACAACATAGGTTGTTGCTATTCATTTATGCAGTTGACAGTTTTATAAATTTTTTATAACCATTGTCAAGGAAAATTCAAGAGTGCGCACTGCAGGAAATTGAAAGACGGCAAATTTATTCACCACCGGTTCTCTGGAGTATCTATATTGTTTCTGAACATATTCCGCATTCGATATAAACCTTCTCGAGTGCACATTTTTAATTCATAAGGTCAACCAGTGCATGCTTTCACAGCTAAAACTGTCAGCAAAAAATCGAAGTTATTGGGTAGATTCGCACCTCAACATACCCATACTTAAATAAATAATTATTTACAAGAATTCATGACATACAAGGAAATTTGTATTTTACGTTTTGAAAAAGTTAAAATCAACAGTATAAATAGTGAACCAATTCATGTTTATTTATCTTCGTTATTGTTATAGTCTGGAAGCTTGGAGTACTTTTTTCATTGAAACAATTTCATTAAATCTCATGAAATAACAGAGAACCACCATGGTTTTTCAAAATGACATTGTTATGGATATCGTGAAGAAATTCGAATGTAAATCAATCAAAAATATTTCATTCATTCGTTAAATTATACTAACAAAATAGTGAATTGTTTTGTAGTATACAAAAAATATATTAGTGATGAGCGAAACTGGTCTTGGTCTTGGTCTTGCAGAAAATGCAAGACCAAGACTAGCTTCAGGCTGCAAGACCAAGACCAAGACCGAGCAGTACAAGACTTATGCAAGACCAAGACTTAGAATTGCAAGACTTATGCAAGACCAAGACTAAGCCTGCAAGAGTCTTGCGGTCTTGCGTTTTTTAAACATTTTAACCGAAAAATAAAGATGAG
>CAJUYI010002876.1:7271-34698 GCA_910591695.1 Galerucella pusilla | reverse complement strand
GAGTCGTTCAGGCAATGTATGAAATGATATTCAATAGTTCAACTATTTTACACTTTACCTAGGAAATGTATAGAATACCTAGGCATTGTATAGAATGCCGGTTGAAGCATAGATTTTTCATAATGGATTTCACATAAGAAAACAACCAGTTTCCGTATAAGTACTTTAAATAAACTGTTGGTAACATAATTATAATTTGAAAGGAAATAAAATCTTAGGTAACATCTTTGAACGAACTAAAATAAAGTAATATTAAAATTGCAATCTAGTAACCTTGTAGGTACCTACTTAATAACAAAAAGAAATATTTTCTTAAGGGGCATCTACCAAATTCGACCTTGCACAATTATGCTTTGTTAATTTTTTGTTTTCCTACGTCCTCACGTTTAAGTTCACATAACGAAAATTTTATTAGAAATATGAAAGCTCCGCTACATGTAGGTAGCCAAGCGGTCCAAGCGGATTTTGGTTCACGTACTACTCTATAAGCTTCGTCAGTATTGAACTGGGAGACCGCCGAGACCGGCGAGCGTTGTATAAACAATGGAACGGCACGCGACTACCGAAGCAGAGAGACAATGTCAGTCATAGAAGGATAGAAAAGCCAGAGATGGATTTTTATCCGATATTTTAGTGGTAGCAACCGAATTTCAATAAGGAATTGTACGGTCCTAAGTAATTTGTGGATTCTGAGACTTTTATATAGTATTCATAAAGCTTCAAATTAGACTTCTTATCAATTAGTTTTTCCATTTAATCCATATTTAATTGTTCACAAGGGCTCAAACTTTGCTTAATATGTGTAATTACCTCATGATTCGTATTTTTTTCAACAAAATTTGGTTAGCATTTCATATATTTTTTTCTTAATTTTCAATACATCCATTACCTCGAAATTCTTTGCCAAAAATATTTCGATATTTTCTCAAATCGCTGCCGATAGATTCCCCTTAAGACATATTTTTTTCAAGATACAAAGTTTTTAATTGCTGCAACTTGTTAAGGGAGTAGTCCCGCACCCCGCGCATGCGTCTCCTTCCCGTGGTCGTTCGTTATACACATTACCTGATGCGCTTCTGGCATTTTATACAATACCTAGGCAATGTATGAAATGAATCGTATTATACACATTGCCTAAACGTTTTTGGTAATGTATATAATGCCTAGGCATTCTATACAATGCCGGATTATACAGATTGCCTATAACATATACAATGCGCGTCAGAGAGAAGGAATGAGCAAACACATTTAGAGGAGAAACTGATACGTGTAGGGAGATTTTGTTTCAGGTGTATCTCTGTACAATTGAGTTCTTCAAGTGTAACCATTGGAATGGAGAAAAAATATCGGAAGATCTTTTTTGGTTTCACCATTGCCAAGGTATGGAATGAGTAGACGGGATGTTAGGCGCTAAACTGTGCAACAAATATACCAACTTTTCTCACCTGTGACTCGGTACAGTTGCTTGAAGAAAAGCAATGACCATTGAAGATTTTGTCAAGATTGCTCCACATCAGCAGCCTTCTGACCATTATTTATCAGCAATTAACACTACAAAGGTTGGGTGGAAGTGGTTTGAACATTGTAGTCCAGCTAAAGGATCCTTACTAACTGCTGCTCACAAAAATAGTATATTATACCTACACCAAGGTGGTGAAGACTATTATTATTGACCGAACACCAAGATTATTTCGCGAGGGGCTTTGCTCCGAGCGGAATAAGGTGCTAGGTTCATAAACGTCTTTAACACCATGGTGTATATATGTTACCGTGAAAGACCGAAATCTGGTGAATGTCAACATTCTCAACGTTGCTTGACGTATGTCCGAAGTATTGTTGAAATTTCATTATTTCCAACTTACACCGGCGATTAGCGACACTCATGGTGTTTAAATAAAAACAAAAAAAATCCATAGATCTTTATTTATTAAAATAATATGGGGAAAGGACTTTGTTGAACTCAAAACAAACAGTAGAAAGTAGAACATAAAAATATAAAATGAAATATAAAAAATAAGAACAATATCTTATTTATTGCAACAACTTGAACTACCGTGGCACTTCGAATTGCACAAAAGTTTCTTGCTTTTACAGCTGTATTTAGTCGTGGACACTTCCTTTTGCAGTTACAACGTGCATAGCCTTGCCCTCCACTTTTTAAATTAGCAGAAGCTGCTTCTCTTAGCGACATTTCTTTTGTTGATGCTTTGTCCATGGAAAGTAACTTTTCTTTACAAATTACGAACTGATTACGGGTGAAAAGCTGCTTCAAGGTACCATTTTTGTTAGCCAATCTATAAAAGTCTGAATCCTCTATTCCAACAACAACAGCTAACACATTTCGAGGGTCTGTACGACCACGGTCGACATCAGGGACTTGAATTCTTACGGTATCACCAATTTGGGCAGGAGGAAACTTTTTTTTTGAGGTTCGCAACATTTTTGTTGCTTGAAGTAGAAGATTCTCTTTTGCAGCTACTCTTTTTAAAGAAATTAGCTCGTGTTGTTCAGTCAGTGCTTGAGATTAAGATGTCTAAAAACTTGTCGCGACCTGCAGTGTCCGAGCTTCACCGGACCTCATTTGTGTTTGTCGACATATATCGGTGATAGACTGAATTTATAATAGAATTAAGAATTATTCGGACTTTCACCAAGGCATTTGACATTCGGTCTTTCACGGTAACATATATACATTTTTTTCCACAACTAGTCAAATTCAAGACAAAAATTAAAAATAATTAACAAACGCACCACGAGAAGCGTTTACCCCGTAGCCTGACTGACAAGTACACTGTCAATTTCGATATATTATGAACTTACCCGTTACGTCCTCAGTCATTTTTGGTTGAGCGCAAATTTTAAACTAATGAGAGTTTTATTTAAATAATTTCATCTTGATAGGTAATTTTAAGCAGCAAATATGTTAAAGACAATCTCCTTGGTATACAAAATTATGTTGAACAAGTTTTTGTTGAACTACTATCCCTGGATTCTCAAAATATTTGAATTTGTCCATTATTGACCTTGTAATGTATGTATCCTACTATGGATACTTGGTAAATTATAGGTGTATAAGGGCCTCTGAATAGGTGGTGTTGCTGGTCACTCGGTGTGTCATCTTACAGGAATAAAACAACTACCTGTATCACTGGGACATGTTCTGTTTATTACCTCACTTTACTAGTATACATTAAACTACTTATTACTAACACTAATATTAATAGTAATTGTAATGATTAAAATGATTAGAATAATTGGAATACTTAAAATGGAATTAAAATGGAATGAATAGAATGAATCCTAAAACACTATCGTTAACATATTTATACGACGAGTCAAGTTCATCATTAATAAATATAAATAATACTGTTTATGTTTATTTCACGCTTTGATCTTGATTTCGTACGTGCAACCTTTATATTTCTTATTTATAAAACGATTTATGATTTATTGGAATTAGCTTCAAGGGAATTTATGTCTTTTAATATTAGATATTTTATAATAATAATTTAAATAATTAATAACTTAATATTTCGGCCAAAAGGCATCACAACCGAGGTTAAAAATAGAAAATTATTAACCACTAATGGAGAAATTCAACTTCTGAGTTGGCTAGAAGAAGCAATAATTGTCAACTTCACACCTAGTAGTGGAGTAGCTCGTTAATGCTGATTGCACTTGGTCATTTCGGGTTGTTTTTGGGGTAGCTCAGTAAATTTGTTGTGTGGCTCGTTTTTTCTTACGCAGAATGTATTTTTTTGGGATTTATATAAATTTATCCATCAATATCACTTGCCTATTTACAAATCCACATTTGAGTACTAATAAAAAGATAAAAACCTTCCCAAACCTTCTTTTTTTATTGAAGCTTGAAACCCGAGATTTTCATTTATTTTTTACTCAATCTGGACTTTTTGCAGGTAGATGAGAATTTGGGGAAGTGATAAACAGGGGAAATTGCTATTAAGGTTTTTGTCGCCTAAGGGCTTCCCGAGAAAATGATTTTCCAAACTAATTACACCTAATCGAACTACGATCTGAATCTTTTTATATTTATGCTTCTCTAAGACACACTTTTTAGGAAACATACATTATCAGATGCCTAACAAACACTCTAATTATAACGTTCTGCTCTTTTTTTATAACTCTCGTTCTTCAAGGGTGAAACTGAACAATATTGACTAACGTAAACGGCGTAGAAACAAACAAAATCATTAATTACAATTCCAAAGAGATGAAAGAAAAAGTCCCAATCCTTCCCAACCCCTTTTAAAACCTTTCCAGCAGCTTATTCACTTTATTTTACCGACAATTCGAAATTCAACACAGTTACATGATTTTACTTTATCTACGAACAAATTGATAAATGTCTGGCTGTGAACGACTGACGATATCGATTGTTTTCAAATTGAATTTATCACCAAAGGGTGTAATTTACATATTTTATTCTTTAATGTAAGGTAATTTAGGTTAATAGGTTACAAATATATATATATATATATCAAGGTCTAAGAGGTCAAATAACCTCGCCTTTAAGTTTTACTTGTCTCGTGTTCACTTATGCCGATAGAGAGAGCTGTGAATATTTTATAAAAGGTGACGTTTCATTCACACAGAATCCATTTGTGAAGAATGTTACTGCAAAAACCAAAAGGGTGGACCAATAACTTCTAATTCTTATTTTTCAATCAGACAACATGGGACATGCGACAAGACGGTATGATGAAGAAGTATAAATAACTTTTCAAAGAAATTCGTTACGGAATTAAGCAACAAGAAGAAATGGGATCCGAATACTATTACCAGACTTGGAAAGAATGTCGTTCAATGGTACACAGACGGCTCAAAAGCAATAGAAGGAAGCAATAGATAGGAATGTTCGGGCCAGGAACCAAACACTCTGAAAGCTTGGGAAAAACCCTAAGTATCTTTCAAGCGGAAATCCACGCCATAAGAAAGTGCGCCCAGTTCAATATTGATAAAGGATACAGAAGACAAAGGATAATCTTATTGTCGGATAGTCAAGCAGCCATTAAAGCAATGAGCTCTTGTGTAATCAGTTCCAAAATGGTGTGGGAATGCCTAGACAAACTCAATGAACTAGGCGAGAACAATACTATGGATTTCAGGACAGACTGGAATAGAAGGAAATAAAATAGCAGATGAACTAGCAAAGAGGGGGACTGAAATACCTTTCTTGGAGCCTGAACCCTTGTGATGCCTTTTGGTCAATAAAATAATATTTAAATAAAAGACATAAATTCCCTTGAAGCTAATTTCAATAAATCAAAAGATCGTTACATAAATAAGAAGTAGGAAGGTCGCACGTACGAAGTCAAGTTCAGAGCGTGAAATAAACATAAATAGTATTATTTATATTTACTTATGATGAACTTTACTTGTCGTATAAATACCTTTGCAAACGATAGTGTTTTAAGAATTACTATTAATATTAGGGTTAATGTTAATGGGAATGTTGAAATATGAATATCACAATTCATAAGTCATAAGTGATACATGTGGAACTACAATAATAGACAAAAACAAAAAGAAGACAAATTGGTGGAGTGAGGAAATTAAATCGGAAATAAAAATGAAAAAACAATTATGGCACAAATACTTGAACAACAGAAATCCTGATACTTACAAGGTTTACAAGACACAGAGACAAAAAGTAAAAGAGACAGTTAACAGCGCAAAACAAAAATTTTGGGTGAAATTCGCTGAAAAATTGGAAAGAGACAGCTATAGCAATCAAAAATTGTTTTACAATACAATAAAAACACTCAGAACAGGCAAGCAACATAACAGCACTAATATAGCTACGAAACAAGGGAAAATATTAACAGAAACAAAGGAGATAATGGCACGATGGAAAGAACATTTCGAAGAAACACTGAATACAAGGGCTATAAGGGAAACTGAAATTATAGATAGCTGTGAAGAAACGGAAACAGAGTGGAACGATCACATAAATTTTCAACTAGAAGAAGTAAAAATGGCAGTAAGAGATTTAAAAAAAGGCAAAGCAGCGGGACATGATGGAATTAAAGAAGAAATGTTGTTAAATTTAGGAAATTTTGGCTTGAAAACATTAACTTACCTATTAAACAAAGTAGCATCAGAAAATAGAATACCGAAAGATTGGGAAATAGGAATCATAATGCCCCTATACAAGAAAAACAGTAGACAAGACTGTAACAACTACAGAGGAATAACACTGTTAAGTGTCCCATCTAAAGTATAAGAAAGATTACTAAACGACAGACTGAAAAGGATAATAGAACCATATTTGGAAGAGACACAAAGTGGTTTCAGAAAAGGAAGAGGAGTTCAAGAACACATATTTTCAATTAAACAGATGATCGAGAAAAACCACAAAAATCAAATATATATGGCCTTTATAGACTTAGAAAAAGCCTTCGACAGCATACCTAGTAGAACGATATGGAAGAGTTTGAAAAGAAGAGGAGTGGACGTCAGATTGCGAAATAATATCGAAAGTATATATCAACGAACAAGAAACTACGTCAGAACAAATAATAGAGAACCAGAAGAATTCATAACTAAGGAAGGGGTAAGACAGGGTGGAGTAATAAGTCCAAGATTGTTCAACTTAGTTCTAGATGACGTAATCAATGAAATAAAACCCACTATCAAGAAACTTTTACTTCGATACAGAAATTTGGAACCAATCTATGTAACAGAAATGGCATTTGCCAAAAGCGAGGAAGATTTGAAATATAACCTTGATAAATGGTATTTGGCACTAAAACGAAGAAATTTAAAAATAAACGTAGACAAAACAAGAGTAATGATAATAGGCAACAATGACATCCAAACAACAATAAACTTAGATAACAAAGAAATAAAACAAACCAATAGTTTCAAGTACCTAGGAGTTACAATACAGGAGAATGGAAAAAATGAAGCAGAAATAAACAATAGAGTAGAGAGCGCGATAAAGTTGTATTATACATTGAATAAAACATTTATTTGGAAAAAAGAGATAGCCAAGGAAACAAAGCTAACAGTATATAAAACAGTCGTCAAACCTATTCTTACATATGGATGTGAAAGCTGGACATTATCTAAGCAGCAGAAAAGTAAAATACAAGCTGTCGAAATGAAATTTTTAAGGGGCATAGAGGGAATAACAAAAAGATATAGAAAACGAAATGAAAATATAAGAGATGCTCTAGAAATGGAATCGATATTAAGTAGTATAGAAAGACAGCAACTAAGATGGTTTGGTCATTTGGCAAAAATGAACAGCAATAGGCAAGTCAAGAGAATATGGGGAGCAAGATCAATCCAAAAACAGACGAGAGGCCGGCCGAGGAAAACATGGAATGATGTAATTGTAGAGAATTTAGCGAAAAGAAATAAAACATGGACAGTAGGAAACAACATGGCAAAGAACAAGAAACAATGGGCCAATTTTATTTATAATAATTAAACATTACACCTTAACACCTACGGGTATACCAAGGTTTTTGATTATATATAGGTAAAGCCGAGAAAAAAAGAAGGTCTGACCATTGGAAAGATCTAGTAGGGCTTATACAATCAAAGACCCTTCTGGGTGACTACAACCTGTTGAGATCAAAAGAATGCATAAGTCAAAGTAAACCTGCGCTAAGAGTTTAAACAGGGATCCTAACAGGACATTGTCGCCTGAATGGGCACATGAAAAAGCTCAAGATAGTGGAAGAAGAAGAATGCAGATTTTGTGGCATGGAAGAAGAAACCTCCATCCACGTACTTTTCAACTGCACAGCACTTCAGAATCCTAGAGCACAACACCTGGGAGATTACTCATTCTCTGGGAAATAGGACTAAAGGAGCTACTAGTTTCTGAGACTCTCCTCAGAAACTAAGTAGAAGTAAGGGGGCACAATAGATCTTTTAAGTCTCAGTGAATGTCACCTCAAAATACATACAAACATACATATCGACAGCTTCACTAATATCCTTGAGTATAGAGACTCTTAAATTGAAATTATAATTTAATTAAATTTCCAATACCGTTAAACACTTTTTCAACTGTCGTGTGACACTGACAAATTTAAAATGTCGTGAAATGACTGCATTGTTTAAATTACGGTTGCTATGTACAAGGTCAATCTTGTGTACCGTGTAATGTAAACAATGTTATAATTTATTTGACAGATTTATTGTTAACAGATTTTGTTGTTTTTTTTACAATATGGTATAGAGTTGTTAAAAAAATAGTTGGAAAGTACGGATCAGGAACAGGAATTATGGAAAACTGTGGTATATTTTTTCATTTTTACTTTTTAAATTTGTCTGATTCATAAAAAATGACTGAATAAATCCCGATTTTGTAAAGAAAACTAGGTCAAATCGAACATTAATCTTGATCAAAGACATGAGGGTGCTAGATGGATCCGATACAGTATTCAGCTCATAACTTTTTATTTATGAAAAATGTCCTTGAAGAAGTAATGTCAATATACTCGACTCTTCAGACATACCAACCAAAAAAATTGATTAAACACCTGCTAGATATCCGTCATAGAGTCGATTAAAAACGATCTTTTTCGTGGCGAGATAGTTTATGTATGTTTCTATTTACATGGCATGTTAAAAATAAACCTTAAGTTAATGAATGTAAGCTGTATAAGGCTAATACTCAAATAACTTTCAAACATTTAAATTCCTACTAGTCAGTAGGGTGTGGCTCATGCTTTGTCCAAGTTTTGAGCTGTTTTTGATTGATTTGTTTCCACCTTCTACAGTGTGGAACAGCAAATGGAATAAATTCGATAACGAATAAATGAGAGCGTGTTGGAAAAAACGCTTGGAAACGTCGATTAGTATTTTTAGATATAATTATATAGGGTGTGTCATGTGACAGTGGCCGATACCAACTCATGTTAAATACAACTCCCTGTATATCATATCATATCTTCGGAATGTCATAAAATAAAATATTTTATTTCACATTTTACCAGAGATTTGATCTACTATGAATGGACCTTCATAAAATTTGACAACAAAGTCACTGCTGAGGACCCTTCTGTCCTTCTCAATTACCTCAATTATCTAACATTACTTATTATTAATTAATGTACCCCATTATTTTTATTACAGGACGCACCCTCTCTAGATGCTGGAACAAATTAACGATCTCTATTAAGAAATTGAATGAAACTATACCACGGCAAATGAAAAAGATAGTAGCGTATTACAAAAAGATTTTAGAAAGAAGAAAAGGTCTAAAATACCTCAGGCGACAATTGAAAGCAGTAAAATTGTAGCCGTAAGAGACAAAAAAAAGGAAAATTGCGAGGATACAGAGAAAACAAAAGACTTAAGTGCCTCATAAAACGTACACCTGAAAAAGTAAAATTTCAGAAAAGAAACAATATCTAATATAGTGAAGGTATCTATTTAAAATAGTATTTTATTTTGTGGCAAACTTTCAGACTACAGTTCTTAATCGTAAAGTAAGATTAGTGTGTGTGCCGGGTCAAACTATAATTCTGGAAACAAGCGAGAAGAGGTTCAGCAACGACATAATATTGGACCAAAACCAGCTCTTGGGACCCCAAGGTCCATCTATCAATAATGCAGATCGCTGTATAGCTTCTACGCCTTAATTATTTAAATTAATCCGCCGCCACTGGCAATAAATGTGCGAAATCTATTCACATGAGTCATAATTTACTGTTTAACGTTTCCATTCGTAATGTAATAATCGAATCATATATTATATTCTGTCTGCGTCTGATTTCCTAGTCTGCTATCGACCAAATTCATACGGTAAATTCATTTAATAAATTAATAAGACGGCGATTAGATACGATACGTAGAAGACGGAATTCAATCAATAAATTTCGATAGTGATAAAATAAAAATGTGTAGTATGGAATATTTTTGTTTATAATGCACATTTCAATGAACTGATAGGTGAAAAAAAAAGGATGATGTCGGTTGAAATGAATAAGTAATTTAGATTGCATTCTAAATGATTAGTTTTTGCATATCAATATCCTGGGAAGAAGTTACTAAAAATAGATAGTGTTCTTAAATCACATCACATACATAAGTACAGACTACTATAATAGAAAGACAAATCTGATATGTACAACTGCCATTGTTTATTAAGCTGTGTTTAATGTTAAGCACCTTCCAAACGGACAATATTTTGGTGCTATATGTCAATATTGGCAACTATAGCCCAGCCAGCATTTCAGTTGTAGCATATGGCTCTGCCATATATATCTCGGCAGTATTGTTTGCAACACTATGGCCCATTAATGAAAATAATTTGTTCCGTAGATGGATCGTGCAAGAATGGCTGACGAAATCATTCGCGTCGCAGCGACTTATATTGTTTTAAACACAAAGTTAAAGAAAAAGAAGAGTAGATTGTGGAATCGACAACTATAGATTACTTAAGTCTAGAAATAAGTCTTGATAACAAGCACTACCGGTTTTCTTCTTTTTCACCTCATTCTTTGCATAAGTTCTCATCACTTGATGTACCAAATTCTTCGGCGATAACTGTCCATCCATCTTTTTTAGCATTTCTGTCTTTATAAATTCCGGTTTCCACATACTATAACTCAGGATGTAAATGTATTTCATTAATAAACTCAATAACCTTTTCATTCGACCAAGTATTAGTAATTTTATATACTATAACCTCCAAAATTTTCATAACAACAACAAACGAACACCAATACAAAGTAAAATTGCAGAATATTCTCGCTGGCTAAGCGATCGTCCGGCAACTCTTGCTGCAATCAATTAAATGCATAGGCAACACAAAAACAGTGTAGCTATATGGTCGGGACACACTGAAAATATTGTCAACATATTACCTAGTCTGGATGTTATTGCTGGCAATGTTGCCAGCCACTATGTTATTGCACTGAAAATATTGCCCATTTAGAAGCATCTCTAAGGTTTGACTTGTTTAAACCTGCTCTTGAGCTTTGATTATACAACCGGTCGGTTCTATAGCTTGCACTTGACTTTCAAAACTTAACCTTCAATCAACAGCGTTTCAAGAGCAGAAAATGAGCTAGGGCAGTTGATAGCATTTCCTGCATGTGTGACACAAAAGTTTTTCGCATACCCAATAAACTAAAAAATAGGAAAATACGAAAATATAACAAAAAACTTGTGAGTTTCTTGTCTAAGTTGTACAGTAAACAAACATTTGACACACACAGCTAGTTTGACAGTAGACACCACGTCTCCAAGTTCACAAACTACTATCTTCCAAGTTTTCAAATATTTATAGCAAACTACCAGTTAGTTTATAAACTGGAACTCAGCTAGCACTTTTACAAAACTGGCTCTAACTTCGTGATATCTAAATCCTCCTAGAATTTTATTTCTCTCCATAGTTGTCTGAAATTATGAACGCTCATGTATTAATAATAATAATAATGATCTTTATTGCTTATAAAAACAGAAGTTTTACAGCAAGGATTTGGAAGTACAAAAAAAATTGACTTATCCAAAATCTAAAATACAAGAAAAACTTTTTTATAGAAACTTAGAATTAGTATACAGTTAAAAAGAGAAAAAAAATATTGCTTAATATAAATTGTGCCCTATAAAATGTAAGAAAAAGCCGAACTTATATAAACAAAAAGGAACCTAAAACTAGTACACGTTAAAAAAAATAATAATAATGATAATAAAGTAATGTTTCATTCGTTTAGAATAAATGCCCTTAATTTTAAAATATTCCATGTATAAAACGATATGCTTTTTGCCGAGGTTACATTTGGGTTTTCTAATTGAAAAACTAGACTTTCCAAATAAGATACAGTTGCGCAGTTATTAGGTTTCATAGTTGTGAAAATCGAACAGTCAAAAAGAAAATGTTCAATCGTCTTAAACTCAAGCCTGTTACAAACAGTACATATTTCATTTGGGTTAATAACGTACAAAACTCCATTCAATGTAAATTTTAAGCGATACTTATTAGCAAGTCTTAATTGAGCTATGGTGCAAGTGACCTGGATAGGAAATTTTAAAGAAAGATAATTTTTAGGCCTTTTGGGAAAAGAAAAGTTGTTGTATAAGCAGTAAAAAGTAGAGCTGGAGACAGCTTCACAGTCTACATTAAAAAGTTGTCATATAAGCTTGCCAGAAGCTTTTTTTTTGGATTGTTTTAAGGTATTAACTGAAAGATTTTCCCAAACATCAGCTGCATCAACAAAATAAAAAAGATTTCTGACTTGTGAAGCCCAGTTAAATTTTTCGTCACAAGACAGCAAATGTCTTTGCTGGTTGAAACATATTTTGGGCAATCTGTTATCTTCCATGGAAAGAATTTTTAGTAAACAGTTTAATGTCATTTTGAATATATTATATAGATATTTAACACGTCCTGTTTCTATCCTAAGAGTACAATCAGAAGTGTTTTTGGGCAGCATAAGCACACGCTTTAAAAAATTAGTCTGTACACGCTCCAAAATATCGTGATATCGAAGGCCCCAGACAGGTATGCAGTTCGACAAGGTGCTTAAAGCAAGTGATTCAAAAATTTTTATTCTAGGGTGCCATGTGTCGATTGATTCTGCATGAATGCTCATGTTATTTCGCAAGTATTGTTCCTCTTTCATCATATTATTTGGTATACGCCAATGACTTGTAATTATAATATTTTATGTCTTACAGCCCACATAAAAGGTGTTAGAATGACTCTGGGTAGGTAAAAAAACAATGCGAGGATGTGGTGAACAAACTTAGTGGCGAAAATATCTTATGTCTGCATAATCAGTTACAGAGTGATACGTAAACTGTTTTTGTGTATGGCTTGGTAGATTTTTATCCATTTCAGCCCTAGTCATTTAAATTACTGTTAATCCTTTTCCTAAGCAAAAGATAAAGCTATAATCTAGGAGTAAGGGGTGGATAATGCATGTTCACCCTCATCGACAAGTTGGATTAGTATAAAAGGCAAACAATAATGTTAAATAAATAAAAGTTCACGTTTTATGGATAAGGTTTCGCATTAAAATATATACTTTAACTGGCTAAATCTGTAGGATATTCCAAGTAAAGGAATATCTTTTTTCGAGCATCATCTTCAATTGAGAAAATTACCGAGCTTACAACGCAATCGTGTAAAACCACGAAGACAAGGCAAAATAATTCCTGATCTCGTGGAGGATTTTTGGGAGTTCCAAGTGTGAACCCACTATGTTATACTTTCCACTAGACAACCTCGACAACGCACCAGCTTAGGTGTAGGGGCACTACTTTTGGAAGGAGATGCCATTCTAAAGAGCACTAAACATTTTGAACCAACTTTATTTTGTATTTACATATGGAAAATAATAAAAATGGAAACCAAAACAAGAGGATGCCGCAGAAGACAACCATTTTGGATCTACCCGCCTCGGACAGACAGTATTACGAAAACCTAAGAAAACTCCGTGGCCTCAGCAGCATGTAATATTGTTTTGGCTCCAGAGGTAGATACCAATGGCAGCAGGATATCGTCTATCTTAAAAGGATGATAACAATTAACCGGGTAGCTAATTAAAAAAACGTCAGAAAAATAATTGATGTTGATTTCTTTCGAATCAAAATTTTTTCCAACATTAAATATAAAGATACTTGAATTTGAGAGTCATTATTTATTCCATCCAGCTTTACCACACTGTATACTGTTACTTATGTTTGTAATTGCCTTTCATATCATCCTGTAAGTAAAATAAATATACCTACAACATGTCTAAGCATATGGTCGTAAGAGAAATTAAGAATATGGCACATGTCTTGAAAGAAATATTAAAAGGGTTATTTAATGTCATTCTGGATGAAGGTGTGGGATATTTAACTTGGTTGTAAATATACCTACCATATTTTTTCTTAGAAATAAAATTAATGTTGGGAAGGGTTGTTATTAAAAGGTTATGACTTCAGTGGATTTCAATAGCGCTTATTTAGTTTAGTTTATCTACAGAGTGTCCATAAGCTCTCCGGCCGAACGAAACTACAGATTAATACATGTGATTTTATGTACATCTAACCTAATTTACGATTTTATGAAAATCTCTAGTTTTAATATACTTTATGTCATACTAGTTCATTATTGTGTTTTTATTGCTTAGTTACCAACTATCTAAGGTCGTACCTCATGCCCGTGCGGGCATAAAGAGAAATAATTTTTTGGTCAACTTATTTAATAACCATGTCGTAAGCTTCTTTAGACTTTTTTGGCAACAGATTTACAGTTGCTTTCTTTGCTTTTTCAATAATTTCGTCAGGAATTCCAAAATCTTCGTTCATTTTGACTTCTAACTTTTAACACATAAAATTTATTGTGATATTATGACATTTACGTTTGTCAACATTCACCCATTAAATCAAACCGGATTTTTTTAAACACTGATTTGTATTGAGATTGGATTGCAATAACGAACTAAAACATAAAAGTTTGTATGTACCACAGGCATAAACAGATGTGTATGCCCTCGGGCGACTTACAAACGTCGCCCTCAGGGCATAAACATCTATTTATACCCTTGGTACATAAATAACTATTTTGTGTTTTTTTAATATAATTTTTAATGGTCCAGATCAGGGATTGGCAACTTTTTTTGGCTGTGGGTCAAAATCAACCACAAAGTGAATATTAAAGGGACATTTGGGTCAGTGATATTTCAATTTTAAGACGCAAAGGACAAAATTGACCTAGGTACTGGCAAAAACAAAGTATCTATTATTCCACATTCAAAAGTATCTAAAATTTCAATGTTCTTTGGTGAAATTAGTTCCAGCCATTAAATTTAATTAGTTTTGGGTAGGAAAAGTTCATTGCCATCATGAATATAAGTATTGATCCAAGTTATATTATAGTTTGAGGAAAGGTAGTCGATAAATAGCTCGCCCAATACACATAAAAGTACGAGTTACTAGGTAATATATTTTTTCGATAGTCCGGGTTATCGCCATGATAGAAAAAATGAAGTACATGCATTATTTTTGGAAGAAATGAATAGTCGTTCAACCCAAGAGAATATATTTGCAAAATATGAATCTATGTTCGAAGTAAGAATGGAGATTGGTTTTCTAAAAAAAACAAGATAGTCCCAAAGCAATTGTGGTGAAAATCGAGTACTAACGACACTTTGTTATTAGTTTAGTAGTACCCAATTTTTCCCTCACAAAATTCTGCACACTTTGAGGTGTATTGTACTTTCTAAGACTATCTTCTGTAGGCGTCAACTTCTAAACCCAATAGACCACATGACCACCAGATATATCTTTCGCAAGAACTACGAGATTGTCATCAAAGATCGAAAGAAGCTTGAGGAAAAGAACGCACCACCACCACACCACCACATGAAGGAATCGTCTCGCTTGGAAAATACGCCTCGGTATTTCAGGCAGAGGTCTATGCAATACGTGCATGTGCAAGTGCAAATAACAGGAGAGCCAACAACCATAGGCAGATCAGGATCTACAGAGACAGTCAAGCCGCTCTTAAAGCACTTCAGAGCTCTAAGGTAACATCTCGGCTGGTATGGGAATGCGGAACTTAGAAGACTGACGACTCGGAACAGTGTAACACTGGAGTGGGTCCCAGGTCACAAAGGAATCGCTGGAAATGAAAAGGCTGACGAACTCGCAAGAGCAGGATCGTCAACCCTGATGAACGGACCTGAACCAGCAGTGGCATTCGCAGATGCTCAACTAGGTCATGGTTAAAAGGGTGGGTAAAAGAACAACACAATAAACACTGGAATATTACGCCGAGGCAAATACATGGGAAGAAATTCATAAAAGAACCAACAGAAAAAGAAGCGAAAGAACTGCTCTCAATGAGCAGGAACAAACTACGCATCATAACGGAGCTACTTACGGGACACTTTCCCACAAAGGAGCACCTGAACAAAATAGGGCTTTATAACGGAGACCTTACATAAAAAAGATGCAAAAAGGATACCGAAACAGCTCTGCATATACTATGCAACTGTGAGACGCTGGACCACAGGAGGCAGAAACTGTATGGTAGACCCCAAATGACTCCAGAAGACTTCTACAACCAACCAGCAAAGAACCTGTATGAGCCAATACAGGGAGCGGATTGGCTGAATGGGCTGTAGTCAGAGCACTAGGAGTATCCACAATAAGCCTAGGAGGCTGAGGTGGTGCCGGCGAAGGGACGGCTCCTTAAAAAAAAACAATATGTTGCCCCTTCTGCAATTTGAATTTCTTTCCTGTTAAGAATTGGTGATTTGAGTTCCCTCAGTACTTTCTTCAGATGCAGAACAGCAAAATATAAGGGGATGTAAGGCTACCCTGGATGCTTCACGTCAAGAGGAAACAATAGAAGAACTGAGAATCAATTTCAAGACAAAGTACTAACAAGTCCTTGGGCACTGCCGGAATAGTGACATTGGATACTGGGAAGTAGACATTACAAAGTGCGAAGACTCTTGAGCCACGTGAATGTTGACCAAAGCAAACTCGTAATTCAAGTTAGAACAAAGCTTCTTAGATTGTAGTAACAAAAAAAGTTTTGCAGTGGTAAGATAAAATAGTTCAACTCAAAATTGTCAATTCTACGTTGTGTTTTCTATCATTATCAAACTATTATGGAATAGGACTGTTCTACTATTATTTTCTTCTTCTTTCATTAGCATTGCTATGTTCGTTTTCATCGAAAGCCTTTTTAAAAGCTCGTGCGTTTTCAATTCGAAGCTACTTGTGACCAAATTTATCCAATATTTGAAATCTTCTTAGTTTTTCAAGTTTCGTGGATATATTTACAACCAAACTAGGCGGTAATTTACTATATCTATGTGCAAATTTATTTACTTTTAAAGATAATTTCTCCGTGAAGCATAAGTCAATATACTCGATATCAATTCATTTATTCAAAAAAAGTGGAAAACACCAGGTTATTTTTAAAAATGTACTAACTGATTAACACACAATAATAGCGAGGTTTATACACCCGAGTTTTGTACTATATCTTTTCTATGACTTTTAAAAGAACAACCCAATTGTTATTATTGAAGAAAGGAGGAAAGATTACAATACTTATTCTTTTTTCTCTTATTTCTTGGTAATCAAACCACAATAATGTTTTTCATTTTTTATTTCGACGTTTCGGTAGCGTTCCAGCTACCGTTGTCAAGATTAACTAGCAATGAAATAATTTTTGGTCCCTATCTGACACAACGAAAAAATTTGACAATTATAAGACAATCAATAATATTTTGAAGTTTAAGACTATAAAACTTTCTTGTCAAATTTTATCAAGGTCCATTCATAGTAGATCACATCTCTGGTAAAATGTGAAATAAAATATTTCAATTTACGACATTCTAACGATATGATAGTCTACTAGAAATGGATTCCAGTGAAGTGCACGTTCCAGTGACGGTTTTTATTGGAATAGCGCTTCTTTTCGCTTAATTTGGAAATGTTGTTAATAAAACGCGTTTGTTATTACTTTTTTGTGTATTATTAATTTTGTTTTCAAAATATGTATAACTCATATGTATATTGAAGTGTGTTCGATTAACAACTATTCCAATGATAAATCATAAGAAAACCTGGATAAAAACTTACGATGATCGCAGGAAATTGATTATTGGAAATTTCTCTTTCTAACATTGGTAACCAATTTTGACTACATTCGGCTGAAATACTAGCTACACATTTATCTGCATTTAGTTGTATTATAAGTAATGCCACAAGAAACTTACAGAAGATATTACAATACTTATTGACAGAATACGAAGGATATCAAATAAAATACTTTAAAAGGCATACACATACATACATAACTAAAGAGTATAAGAGTTTTGGTAGGTACTTTGAAAAGGATTTTAAGGTATTTTATGGCAAAATGGCAACAGAATGGTATTATGATATATTTTAGAGTTAAAAAAGAAATTCTCCACTTGCTGAAGCAGTAAGTGAGCACAGAGCGCAAGGTAGACAATATATGGGATCAGACAAATACAACTACGTAAGCTATAGCTGGAAAATTGATCTAGTGGTCGACCACAAGGAGATGGCAACAATGTAGTGGGTCTAAACTGGATTTGGAGGAGATCTATGTCCAAAAATAGTTACAAATGAAGATAATACTATAATTTTAGAAAAATATCCAATTCTCCGAAAAATAAAAACATTAATGAAACACTACAATGTTTTCTAGACATTCTGCCGGCTTTAGTGAATTAGCCGGCATGCTTTCAACATTATTTCCATCCGATAACTCGACATCGGAACTTAATTCATTTTGACGTTATGCCAAACGTGCCCGACAAAATTGAGTTAACTGCAATTACCCGAATTTTCATTGTAGCTAGTTCGGATTGAAACTTTGCGTCGAAATTGAGTTTTCCGCGTATTAATCGATTACAAATAAAAAAAATTATTCGGTAACCTACGTCTGCTCCTGATAAAAAATGGCTGTCGCCGAACGTTACTAGTACCGTAATTTTAATATTAATTCCTAGTTAATGTGTCGTATCCTGTTAATGATTTAATCAGTGAAACAGATTTATTTTATATTTGGTCGAAATTTGCAAAGTATGTGTTCAGACAAAAAAAAAAAGAACAATCCCAACGAAGCATGTAATTTTTTTAACCGGCTTTCAATATTTATCAAGTTTTTTCAACCACAACGTTTCTTATAATTGGATACATATTTTTTTTAAAAAGTGTGTCACTGTGTTAATAAAAATATTAAAGTGCATTAACCATTTTATTATATTAGAAAACTCACCTTTGGCGATTCTTTGCAAGATGATGTCCTTGTGCTGTTCATTATAGGGTTCCCCGATGACAATTAGCAGGTAACACCCTGTGAGTGGACTAGGAGGCGGCGGAGGCCCACCTTTGTCCTCTCCGTCACCCGACACCCCGTTAGCACTCTCCATACCCTGTAGTTCACAGCCCCAAATACAAATTAGCAAAAATTATTTGGTATAGATTGAATATTAGTTTAGCGCCGACCCTGTATAGGGCCACGGTGTGTGCCCCAGAGCCCCTGTTACTCGCGAATGACGGCCTGTACGCTGCGCTATGCAGTAGCTGGGGCGGTGCGATCCCCCACCTTCCCCTTCAACAGTCCGTCTCTCTCGACGCGCTCAGCTGACGGCGTCGGGGCGCTTATTGCGGTGTTGTCGAACTTAAGGGGGTACGTCGGTGGGCTGAATGAAAAGTTGGGAGCGGAATGTTTCTTTTTTGAAAGAAATGCAATTTTGTTTATCAAAATTAATGTTAGCATATTCAGTACGTTAGCCAAGGACGACGTAATGAAAGCAATCGTAGCGGAAACAATTAAATTCAGAAATTGATTAATAATAATGAAATTCATAGCCAGAGATAGGAAGAGAAAATCAACTCAAGATGATGTGTAGGAAATTTGACAAAAAGTAATTTGAAAGGATTTGTAAGGATATATAATATTGATTATGCAGGGTCTAATCACAGAACACACCATCCCAAGAAGAAACGAAGCGTGTGCCATTTTATAATTTATTTTCTGAGTGCGCATGTCTGACATTTGCCATTTTAAGCCCGTTATCTGTCAATGACATGTGATTTTATTGTTTACCAAAGAATTTTTTTTGTTGTAAGCTTTTTGATTATTTACATATTTTTTTGTGTTTTGAACGATAATATTTGTTTACAAAATTATATTTATTAGTTATGGCGGTAAAAACTTGTGCAATTTGTGGCTGTCATTCAAGTGATAATTGAGAAACACAACAAAACTTCGATATCTATGGAGAAAAGTTTATATACTGTCGCTTCTTTTTCACAACTTCGTTGTCAATGATATCATTACATTTTCTCTGGGTGTAAAATTTAATTCAGAATCTGGTGAAATGTAACTTTTAAATATATAAATAATAAAAATTATTATTATTTTATTGGTTTTTAGACTCACCCTATCCTACATATAGTGCTACATAAATACATACTTACACATATAATTTCGATAAGAATATAGAAAATAAGAATCATATGGTTAAACAATAGCTCATTATTTTTAATAATGGATGGTACCTACTCCAAAAACAAAAGCTAAAACATATATTTATAATATTTTTCACAATATTTGTTAAGCTGTTAAATTAACTTAAGCAATTCATAAATTGAGTTGAACAATTAAAACTTTGTCGAAACAAGTCATAAAAATAAACAATTATTATTTGAGATTCTTTGGTTGCACTTTTTTGGGTGTAGTTAATTTTCTCAGTGTAACTTGATCCGTTATCTGTTAAAGTCAGTTTGAAGGTCACGAAATTTTGCCCCAAAACATCAAAGGATTTACGCCGGCTTCCGTTTCTTGTTTGGCTGGTGTATTCTGTGGTCTTATCCTAAAAGAGAATGTCAAATTTTTCTAGGCTTTCTATCCCCAATCGCGCCTCTGAGCCGAGTATCTCAATGCTTTAAGTACACCCTGTATATTAAGATATTTTCTAATCAAATACAATTTTTTTTCTCATTTTTGCTGTTCCACTCGAATAGACAGCATTATAGTATTCGTAATTATGATAAAAATATAATATTTATAATTTTCTTAGGATGCTAATTACCAGCTAATGCATAACTAAGCAAATGATTTTAATGACGGACAATTGGATGCGCTCTAGTTACGATTATTGTGTTGAAAATCTCTCCTTATTGGAATGTATTGATATGCTATGAATATTTTAATATAAATTACCATGTCTGAGGATTATAACACGTCATAAGGAGAGTCGGGGTCAGATATTTAAATTAGTCTCTATTTGCACTTGATCTTGAAAAGTTTATTTGAGTTCCTATGTGGGGTTTGGACAATATACACTGCTTTTTCCCGAACCCTGCTAAAAGATTTTGTCAGGAAATTTTTCAATATTATTTCAGTCGTTGTAAAGTTCAAATAAATTTCGAAGATTTCAATTGAAAATATTGGAAAAACGGAAAAAAATTAGATAAATCAAATTTTGAAACGAAAAAAATGAGTATTTGGGATTATTCAATTAAATACGCAAATTCTAAAATTATTATTAAAGTGCACAAAATTGCAATTTAAAATAAATGCTACCTTCAATTGAAACAATTTGTTCATTGTTCAATGATTGTTGAATATTCCGTCAAAACGCAATTGAAATAAATTGTTTAAAGTATTAATTGATATTCTATTCACAGAAAGAAAAAGTAGCCACTATACAATCAAAAAAAGGATTGAATCAATCATTCTGATCCATAAAACTCAGCCGATGCGCAATGTTATTAAGATAATCACTTGCATGTAATTGACTAATCACCAAGTATTAATACAATCACACAAGTTATTGATTCGTTGTAAATATGAAGATCGATATTGATGTCTACTGATCAGTAAACAATCATTGTAGACATCAATCCAATCGTTTTGTTTATTAACTTGAAGAACAAACTTGATCCCCTCTGTCCAGTAAATAATCATCATCAACATTAATCCAATCATTTTGTTTATCAACTTCAAGAACAAACCTGATCTCCTCTGTCCAGTAAATAATCATCATCAACATTAATCCAATCATATTGTTTATTAATTTGGAGAGCAAAATTGATCACCACTAGAAATTAACCTAATCGTTATTGTAATTGATTTAAACGTTATATATTTTGTACTTACTGATTGAAACATACAATAAGTTCGAAACGTGTACGTATTCTTAGTGGCTGCCTAT
The DNA here is from genome assembly GCA_910591695.1 of Galerucella pusilla. Lineage (NCBI taxonomy): Eukaryota > Metazoa > Arthropoda > Insecta > Coleoptera > Chrysomelidae > Galerucella > Galerucella pusilla. Next base: position 13,000 of record CAJUYI010002876.1, on the reverse strand, counting down.
ATTTTTTAGAGATGAGTGCTCGCCTGCAATGTTTTCAACAATAATAATGTGTGCATGATTGAGCCAATAGCTTATCAAATTAATCTAACTAATTATCTGCTAACATTATACATCAAAATCATCAATTCAATCCATATTCTTGTATTAAAGAGCGCTTGTACTGTAGAGCCTATAAATTGTGACTCATGCAAGACTTACCTAGTTCCCAAAATTAGCTGTTTGAAATATGACTTCAGGCAATAATGAAGACCTTGAACTTTTTGCAGATGAGAAATTTGTGCTAATCCTACTATAGCTGGATAAAGATTTAGAATTGGTATAGTTAGAAACTGTGAAACATGCGCATACAGTAGGTACCTACTTATATAAAAATCGTATCACTTATGATGTCGTTTGTAAATATATTTTTTCTGTTCTTACTGTGTGAAATCCCTTGAAAATGATACAATGTACATCTAAACTTATACTACCAAGAGTATTACTACAGTGAAATTATCAAGAGTCTTATACCTATTATTTTTGTTTATATGCAAAGCAAGGTAATAGGAATATGGGTTATAATAAAAAAAATATTATTAACTGATATATTTCTATTGTTCTTCAAATATTCTTAAAGTATATTTACTTTTGCGCATGAACGGTCATTCTCAAACTTAAAAAAGTGTATTTCAAAAATATGTACATTCCATTCCCATTTTATTGGTAGGTACCATATAATCATGAAGGCTCCACAACAAGGCGGCATCACACCCATCTAAATTATCTAAAATAATAGATTTTCATTTGTAAACTACGTTTCAGGTTATGCGTAAAACTATAAATTCTTACTCTCATTATCAGTTACAGTCGTCAGTCTATTCAACATTGTTTTGATGTTTTTATCTTTGACGTGCTGCTCATCTCCAAGAAAGGATAATATTGCAGGAAATTCAGTTCTCCAATCCACAAGTTTCCCTTTGTTTTGATGATGCTCCACATAATTTTTAGATCACTTACCTACCACTTACACTACGAACACAGTAACAATTTTAATGCAAAATCAAAAATCAAAATTGTCACCAACGCGAAACCACATGTTTTCACTTCACTCACTCGAAAACAAGTCTCTGCTCAGTTGCAATTATTAGTTTCTGGCTATTGAAACAGGTATCTAGGGTGGGTTTTACGGAAAGTCAATAATTCTTAGTAATTATCGTAATTATTTAAAGTATTAAAATGATCAAAACAGTAGCATTAATTCAATCAAAAAAGTGATTGGTTTATTTACTTTGGAAATGGATTTAAGTTCAACCGTTTTATTCAATCACTTATACATCAACTTAATGCATAGCTGTGATCAAGTTGTTCTTTAGAGGTTAATTATCACAGACATTATAACAATCATTTAAATCCTTACATTCATCATAAAAACATTATATTGATTTCCGAAAACATCAATAACTATGCGCTAATGTGATTAATACAATCACCTTATTAATAGTAACGATGCTACCAAAATAATTATAGTAATGCTTAGTTTGATCAGATAGATCAGATTTGTGATTAAAATCGATCTATTCCGGTCAATACAAGCTGGTGATTCATATAAGGTTCGATATTTCTTTCTGTGTTTTACACTAAAAACTAGTAATTGCAAACATTACTTGATACACAAAGAATCCGGCTACCAAAAATTGGACAAACCTTCAAAAAAGGTCATCTATTGGACCACTCTATAGGATGCAGCAACTATAAAAAGGAGAGTCAACTAGTACCAAAACTTGTACACACTTCCAAAAGTGGTTATCTACTGATCTACCCTATAGGATGCAGCAACTAAATAATATGTATATTGAAAAATTCTCAGCCTACTATAGAACCTAACAAAATTTCAATGTCAAAATATTTTATTACTCAACATATTCTCCTCTTAATTGGATACATTTATTACAGCGACCTGCAACGTCTCTAGACCTTTCAAAAAAATGTTTCTTCTTGCTCTGTAAACTAGACCTCCACAGATTTTATTACCTCCTCGTTGGAAGAAAATTTACGACCTTTTAAACTGTCCTGTAAAAACCAAACACCTTTGGATAGCTTTCCGCGTCTTTTCTCTTTAATTTTTTCCCTTAGAGTGGTCAGTAATGTCGAATAGTAATCTCCGATTATTGTTCTACCCTTATCCAAAAAATCAATCGTTTACTACATGGCAATCCCAAAAAACTGAAGCAAGAACTTTTCCAGCAGATTTTTGAATACGAACTTCTTAGGTCTTGGAGAGGACCAAGGGTATTAAGCATATCTTCGTAAATCTGCTTACCTCTTTACCCTTTAAACATAGGTACTTGAAGATGGCTCAATACTCTAATTTTTCGATTTTCACAATTTCGGTGGACATCTTTTTTCTTTAAATTTATTCCGTAGCTCTGGTATACTTTTTTTGACGTCCAACTTCACACTGACACTTCTAATGAGTTGTTGTTCGTTGCTATGGTAACGCAATGTTTTGTTTATGCATGGAACTGGTCTAGGCTAACTAGATATCAATACATCCCCGTACAATAGGGAGAGTCAACTGCAAGGGTGCCAAAATATAGCACCATGCTTCATGTAAATTTTGATTTTTATTCACCTCATTTCAACTCTCTTATCGAAAAACTTACAGGCTTTTGAAGGTAACTCTCCAAGCACCAAATTCTGATTGTCCATCCACAGTGGTATATTATTAATTCAATAAGCTCGAAAACATAAATATAAATGTACTTCATTTCCCACGTTCTTTTTTCAACTAGATTTTGGCACATCGGCTTCATTTTCATTCGACCAAAATGTAATGCTATTGTTTTGAAATGGCCTTCTATAATCCATGCGTTGAATTTGTGTGAGATACGATGTACATAAAGGGACTGTATGAAGTCCTATAATCCCGAAATGTATCCGAACGACCTTTTGTTTATCATTGTTGGGAGTATAAAGAAGATAAAAGGGATTCAATTACGTCATAATTAAAAAAAACATTCTGACCGAAAATGTCTATATATAGTTTGCTACTATTATAGTTAATTCATTCATTAATACGCTTGGGGTGGGCTCAACAGCCCAGGTACGAACTGAATCTTTGTATACCATTACCCATGTTATCTACCTACTTTGTGTTTTCTATATAGGCCACCAGTTTATTTAGAGGGATCTTCAGCAGTTGTGATGGTTGTGTTATTTCCACTCCAAAGTGCTTCCGTCTGAATCCTTGTAAATTCTCTCAGGAGCACAGTATGTGAGTAGAGTTCACATTTTCTGCACATAGGTTCACTGACTTTGCCCATCTTGTGCAGATGCTTCCTCAGGGTACAGTGTCCAGTCACCAGGTCGGTAACTGTCTTCAAATTTCTCTTACCCAGTCTCAACAGCCTGGACGAGAGTGTCTTGTCTAACTTATTCAGTAGACTCTTAGTGTGGAGGTGTCCTTGTGACAGCCTCTACTCTCTGTTCCTTAACTAGCCAGTTCCCGACTTCTCCTCTTATGTAATCCTTTGTGATTCCACAAAACGGTTCCGGACCTGTGAAGGTTTCTTTAGCTGGTTTGCCATTTCAATCCCTACAGTCCCCCCATGTGCCATAGACACCTTGTTGTCTCTTGCCAGCATATTAAGGGATTCTTTACAGTTTTTCACCAGTTTAAACCCAGTGGTTGGATTGCTGATAGCTTTAAGCAGAGCTAAAGTAGTAAGTCCAACAAGGGCTTCCATCGATGCCGTCCCTGTGCAGTTCATTTCCCCAGTAATACCAAGGAGAGCTTGTCTTTAGATTGTAGTTAATATGTTCACTGCTGAGGACACTTCTGTCCTCCTCCACCAGATTATTGTTGATTGCGATTAAGTTGTGAACCACCTCAGGGAACCGTGACATATTTTGTCGCATTCGAGAAATCCTCTTTGTCGAATAAAATCTGAATATCCTTATTCTCAAATGTCGCCTCCGCAAATTTTTGATAGACAAATTGTAGAATGGTCAAAGGCAGTCGACAATTTATGTCGAATGCGAGAATTTCATTACTTGCGAAATATATAGGTTAACGTTATACATGTCAAAAGTGAAAACACTCAAAACATTGTTTAATACTTTTGTTAGGTTCGGTTTCAGAAATTTTTGTAGAGAGAAAATGGCAGCTTTATTAATTGCTATTGAAAATTTAGAAAATCAAGGAATGTATCAGCGGCCTCAAGAGAGACGAGGAATATATAGAAGCGCTTTTACATTTTTATCTGACAGAAAGTTTATTAAAACGTTCAGATCAACTAAAGAATTAGCTAGAGAGCTAATCATTATTCTAGAACCCTTAATAGAACAAGGGAATCGTGCAAGTGCATTATCTCTTGAAGAAAAGGTATTTTCCAGATAAAAGAGGCTCATTTTCTTTTTCTTGCATTAAATTTATTAATGTTCGTTTTTGGTTTTGGGTGCAATAATTTTTTTTGGTTTCACTTTCCATGTTTATCTTGTTATTCTTATTCTACAGTCGAGTAAGTACATTGTACATTCTAACTTCTAACAAATAACCAAATCATTACTGTCATCACACTACTACTGTCATTTCATTATTTTACAACTTTACAAGAGAAGTGGCATAGAACACGATATAATATCGAAATTTCGGTGTTGCCAGTTCATGTTATTCGACAAAATTTATCTCATGCGACTTAGATGTCGAACCCATTTGAGAATGCCAGATGCCAATGTTGTGCGACAATTTCTATCGACATATTATGTCGAATACGACAAATGTCATTCGACATTCGAGAATAGGCCCCCAGGTCGTAGTCCCCAGGTTTTGCCCATTACTCTTATGCATTGTCAGAAAAGCCTAATCGCCCTGATAGTAATAGTTTCCAGATGGGTTTCACTCCCAGATATTTAACTTCCTTGGATATTTCTAGTTCTTCTCCGAACAGCATTACTCTACCCTGTGGAAGAACTATTCTATTCGTAAAAGTAACTAGTTCATGGAAAATACGCCTCGTTATTTCAAGCAGAGGTCTATGCAATAATTGCATGTACAAGGGCAAATAACATGAGAGCCTACAACAACAGGCAGATCAGGATAACAGTGACATTCAAGCTGCCCTTAAAGCACTCCATATCTCTGAGGTGACATCTCGGCTGGTATGGGAATGCGGCGAAGAACTTAGAAGTCTGGCGACTAGGAACAGTGTAACACTGGAGTGGGTCTCAGGTCACTAATGAATCGCTGGCAATGAAAAAGCTGACTAACTCGCAAGAGCAGGATCGTCAACTCTGATGAACGGACCCGAACCTGAAGATGCAAAAAGGATACCGAAACAGCTCTGCATATACTATGCAACTGTGAGACGCTGGACCACAGAAGACAGAAACTGTAGGGTAGACACCAAATGACTCCAGAAGACTTCTACAACCAACCAGCAAAGAGCCTGTGTGAGCTAATACAGGGAACAGATTGGCTGAATAGGCTGTAGTCAGAACACTAGGAGTATCCATAATAAGCCCAGGAGGCTGAGGTGATGCCGGCGAAGGGACGGCTCCTTTAAGAAAATAAAATTAGTTCATTATAGTGTACTTCAAAGATTTCAAGTGCAAACCGTTTTGAAAGGATTTTTTTCTCCTGACGATAGTATTATATTGAAATAAGTTTTGTTATAATGCATTTTTCATGTATGAACTCATTGACATATTATAGTCTATATAGAAAGGACAAGGAGTAATAAATCATTCAT
>CAJUYI010002875.1:37353-48492 GCA_910591695.1 Galerucella pusilla | reverse complement strand
AGTTTCAAAAAGTGACTGTACTTTCGATAATTCCTGTTGTTTTATTGCGAGTGCTTTGCTGTCTTCTTTTATATTAATTTTTAGTTGATCTACTTTCTTTTGTTCGGTCTTAATGTTATCCGTTATGGATTTTACTGAAGCATTAGATTTGGCTTCAATTTTTTCTTTTTGCTTTAGTTCAGCTTCAACTTCACTAAGTTTTGCAGAAGTTTGCGTTTCTGACTTTGCGGCTATTTCTTTTATGCTCTCTTCTAATTGCTTGGCTGTCTCAGTATTATCTTGGATTTTGTTTTCAAAACCTTGTATTTCATTTTGCACTGCTTCTAAGTTCTTCAAGGCATTCTTAACCAAATGTTTACTTTGATAAAATTGCCAGCATTGATACAATGCCAACATTTTTTCAAGTTCTCTATCAACTTGCTGATATTCAAGATACTGTTCACGGTCTTGGCGTAGTTTCTTCAACTTTGGTGCTATTTCTTCAGTAAAAATCTAATAAAAATTGAAGTATTCAATAGTTTTAATAATATAAACATAGTCAAATACTTACTGTTCTTAGTTCTGATAACTTTGCATCTTTTTTTTCAATCAATTTATGAGCATTTTGCCTTTTTACTTCATACATTCTTGTACCTGCAGCTTCTTCAACCATTGCTAGAATCTTAGTACAATATTCAATGCAAGCAATTAACAATCGTCTTAAAAAATTACCTCTGGTGGTTTCATATTTAAAACCTTTGTTATCTTTCCCTGCATAATCAAGAAATGTGGATTATTAACATTCAACTGTATTGAACAGAATAAATCTTGTATTTTCTTATTAGGAACATTTGTTCCATTTATCATGTACTTATTTTTGCCTCCTAATACAATCTGCCTGGTGATCGTTATTTCTTTATAATTCTCAAAACCTGGAGGACATTGTATTTGATTGGTATTGTCAAAAGTTATAGATACTGTAGCTTTATTAACACCAGCTTGTCCACTTTTGTAAATAAGATCTTGAAGACTAGCAGCTCGTACCTATAAGCATTTTGTTTAACAATAAAGTACTATCAAAAAGAATAATGTATTTACATGAGTGAGGTTTACAATTCCTAATACAAAACATATAGAGTCAAGTACATTTGACTTTCCACTTCCATTTAATCCAGTAATTGCATTGAATTGCTCATCAAAGCCATTTATTTCAGTTCGCTGTCCATAAGACTTGAATCCATCCAAAACAATGGATTTGATATACATTGTATCTAAAATAATATATACGTAATATGAAGCATTATAATAAAATGTTAACGAATATGACTTCTTATAATAGTCAGATATTTGAAATATAACACTATTATGAAACTAGTAGAATAGATCTACTTATTAAAGATTACGAAAAAGCTAATTTACGTTGATAAATCCCTTACTGTAATTTTATAATTCAATCTACTATTCTGATTCAACATACAAATTAAATCTCAAAACAAATACATTAATTATTTTTTAACCAAAAACCCAATCAAGACACAAGACTGAATTCGTTAAATGTGTTCCAGAGCCTATTCGAGAATTAAGTAGAGTAAAAAAGCGAGCCACAACAATATTGAGAATATGATGAAAATAGATAGTTCTGTGATCATTCAGATGCTTATAAAAGAGAAGAATTTATTATAACTTCTAAAAAAGAAGAAGTTATTATTTCCTCCTAAAAAAGAAGAAATTTGATAAACGTCATAAATGTCTGTGTGATTTGAAAAATTACAATTTAGCTATTTTTTATTTTATTAAGTATTAATTAAAAAAATGTGGGTGATTTCTCTGCCCAGAATTAATTCATTATTAACCTTAAGTTGCCTAGTTGGGTTAGGTTTATCTCTATATGCATACACAGTTGAACTTCAAATAGAAAAAAATGATAAATATACTCCGATGTGCGATATTAATCCCCACATGAGTTGTACTAAAGCCTTCAAGTCCGAGTAAGTATTATAAGGCATAATCGTACAAGTAATTTACTTTTTTTTACCACCAAGATTATTTTTTCATACATAAAAGTAACAGGTCATAGTTCATTTGATAACCGATTTAATTTTCTTATTTTAGATATGGTAAAGGATTTGGAGTATTTGGGAAAGAGTCAAGACTTCATCAACCAAACAGTCTCTTTGGACTAATGTTTTACAGTATGATAGCTACTTTAGGTAACCACTTTTTATAATCGGTAGTCTAAAATAGTCTATTCTACTTTTTGTGGGCACTGAAATTTAAGAGTGTACATTTTTGTTTCAGCACAATCCAATTCGAAATTCATAGGACTATTATCTCTTCTGGCAATAGCTATATCCAACTTGATGTCTTTATATTTTGCTTATATTTTATATTATAAACTATATGATTTGTGTGTAGTATGTGTTTCAATCTACGTTGTAAATGTGTTGAATTTAATACTAATTCAGTTGAAACTGAAAACAATAAAAACTATACAAGAAACTACAGCTGCCAAAAATAAAAACCAATAATCATAATTTCAAATTTAAGGAAAATTATAATTTTTTCTTTATCTGACTTATGCCAAATGTTGATTGTACGGATGTAGGAAAAATAGTGTAACAGTGTACATTACTTGTGTAGTTGTGTGTTTGCTGCCTAAGTGAGCAGTATAAATTTCTATGCTTTTAATATACCTTGATATGTAAGTTCAATGTTTTGTATGTATGCGTGAAATTGTGATTTATATTTGAAAAAATTGTTGGTATAATTCTAAAATGTGTAATTTTAAGGCAGCTTCAAAGAAAAGGTGTGCTTTCCCTTATTTTGTTATGTTTGTATATTTTAAGTTGTTATTTGATTGCATTTAATGTTTATATTTATATAAAATTTTGTTATTTTTGTTTTGAAATAAATATATATCATGTAAACTTGTGTTTCTTTATTACTTAGGGTTATTATAACCCAATATATCCAAGATCCTTAGTAGCAAAAGATTAATAATGTTTCTTCTTAATTAAAACTTCAACAAAAAATTTTAAAAGTAAATGAGACCAAATAAAAAGTGATACTGCCACTTCCAAAGTTGTCGATATCAGGGAGACACTTGTCGTAAATTGCGATCCCACTCGCATTGACGCAATCGACCAAGAATCCGACATTTTAGTGGAGGCGGCTCCATGCCCCAACCACCTTTTTAAAATCTTTGTGTACTTGTAAGATGAAATAAACAGAAACGGACTTGGAATATTGTGAAGTGTTTTTTTTGCTTTCCTTTACAATTTACAATTAAGATATTATTGGTAGGTTTCACCAGAGGGTGACTTTAAGTCGTCTAATTCTACTGTTAGACTCCTTCCTGTCGTGCAGATGCTTTTACTTGTCTTTGTTACTCTAGTGTTGAACAGCTCTGACATTCATGTGATGTCCACATCTCTTCTATATAATGCACCTTTGACAGCATCATGTGGAGCATTATCAAAAGCATATATTTATAGAAGGCACTTCAATTTCCCAGGTCACCTCTGAATGATTACTGAAGCCAGCAGATTTAAACTTTTCTCAGGGTCTGACTAGACCAAAGGCAGCAAAATAGATCTTTTTTATTTCCCTCTACAAAACACATAAAGCTTTGTAGTTTGCTTGATGTAGTGTTTATGGAAAATCTATGAATTTTACCAAAGCCAGTACTGGACAGCATCAACCAACGCCAAAATGGGAGCAAACATACAACATAAACATTTAAAATTTTCAAGGAAAACGAAGGCCTCAATGTAATTAACATATTCAATTTTTTTTGTATTATAATCTGCTTTGTTTACATACCCACTGTTATCTGATTAATATTAATATTAATACAATATAGAATCATCGAATTTAACTTAAATTTTAATAAAAAGCATCAGAACGTTTGAAAATTCAACATATATATGTAATTTAAGAGGGAAGTAATATATACGAGGACGGTCCGTTCTCATTGATCCCTGAGTTCATTATCCACCGTGCTTATATTCCTTAGTAACGTGAAAAAGAAAAAGGTGTAAAAGATAATCTCTTCATTGAAGTATTTTTTCGTAGTGATGGTTTGAAGATACCAATAAATGTAGATGGTTTCTTAAAAAAAATAAGCAAGTTTTCATCACAGCCAAGTTGAAAAATTAACGGAAACAATTTAATAGACCATTTAGCATTCCAAAAACCATGAAACATTCATAATGGCATTGTTTGCTACTGTCTTACCCAAGAGCGTATTTCTCAATCTCAACGCGCGTAAAGAAAAGTGTTAATTGGAAATTTAATTACAATAGTTTTTGTTACATACTTTGTCATTGTAATAATATTATTTCTCACCCATGTCACTACACCTGTTTGGATAAAAACAATATGTCTATTATGTGAATTGAAATATTTGCTGTTTGTACAGGGGAGTTCAAAAGTATTCAATCTTTAAAAACTAATGACGGGCAGCAAAATATACAGGTTAGGTTAGGTTTGTGGTGAGTGGGTCTATAAGGCCCTCCACTGCGACTCCTATTGAGGAGAGTCTTTTTTGGCAGTCTATTGGCTTGCTCCACTCTCTCCACACACGAAACAATGGCGTAAATTTCCGCCTAAAATACGGTTGCATAGGATCCTAGAGAGGTTGAAATTTCTGTCCTAGGTCTGCGCCCATATACACCTGCACCGGAGCCTGAGGGTGTTTTTGAGCCGTCTGTGTACCAACAGCTGTGTGCTCTTAATAGTTCTACTTACGGAGGACAGACAAAGCCAGAGTTGTAAGCAAATGAGACGTAAAAACAGGGCTAATTGATGACGACACTTGCAGCGTCCCAAAAATGGCATAAGAAGTCATTAGGTCAATTGGTCCCGGTAGGTGTCGGTGCAATCTTAAATTCTAATTAAACCGATGGACCGATTTTGTTTGGATTTTTATTAAAATACATAATGTGTTGTATTTAACTGTGGTTTATTTTAATGCCAACTAATAAATTTATTTTCTCTAAGTTCCTTGTGGCATTACTTATTCTTTTTTCTCTTATTGTTCTGGGAATCAAACCAGACGTCGAAATAAAAAATAAAAAACATTATTGTGGTTTGATTCCCAAAAGAATAAGAGAAAAAAGAATAATAAATTTTTATATATCAGCAATTTTAGAAAATACATCTTACAACCATGCTTCTCCCTCGAGTCTTCACATAGACTTTTATACCAAACAATATTAATAGTCTTTCATTAATTAATTTACTATTATTCGCAATTCTAAAGTTATACAAAGGTTAGAGACCTCTGTGGAATAGCATATACGCTTCAAACAACTTTTCAATTCGTATTAAAAAAAAGAAGGAGTTCATAACGCGATCAATTATTAGTACTTAACTAGTACCTATCTTCGATTATTGTATTATTTAACATAATGAACATGACTGTGCGCTATTAGAACATAACGCGATCATAACCAAGGAGTTCCACACACACACACTCACACAGATCGACACCTACATGGTACCCGAAGCAAGTACGACTTGGTCGACAACAAGGTGATCCGCAGTGGTACCCGTGTACCACGAAGCTGTGGATTATTCTTGATCATACCATTGAGCACTGTGATCGAAAAGTGCATCGGAAACTCATACCGGATAACGATTTTTTTTTTTTTTCAATTTTCGGTGGGTACTTATTTTGCGTAGCACGTGTGGTTGAGTTTTTCCGTTACGGCTTTTTGGATATTTTTCGGATATTTTTGTGTTAATTGTTAAAAGTGTTTTTGCACGTGATTGCTAATTGTTTATTTATGTAAGTATTTTTAAACGTGACAAATCGATTGTACAGGGGGCGTGGTACAAGTTGTTATTTGAAGTATATACAGGGTGAATTGAAAAAAAAGTATTCAGGACTAATTGTGTGTTTTTAATCGATTTATGCTGATACATTTTCGAAATTTAATTACTAAAATTTATATATTTTTAATGGATTGGTTCATTTGGAAATAATTACCCAACGAAATAATTTGGAATATTACCGAAAAGAGAGTCTAAGACATTTTTATACAATTGTATATTTTTTCTGTAGCCGTCCCGAAAATAGAACTTTCGGTATGATTTATTAAATCGAAATTGAAACTTTACACACATCGTAGGCGGCCTTAGCAATGACATTTACGGAATTTTTATTATGACTTCGCTTGTCAAAAATAAATTTGTTGATAGTTCAACTGTATTTTCAATTTTCCGATCCAGAAATGGAAATCGACAACGAAAGTGACGAGGAAATAATTATTGCACATGAAATCAGTGAAGCTGCTAACTGTTATAATTGTACAACTAATGTACCGGGTGGTCCAATAAGCCGATCTCTCGGCTATATATCAGAAACTATTCATGTTATAACTTTAGGAGAAAAAATTCCTTGGGAAAAGTGGACAAGAGAAATTGCTGGAAATTACTTTCAAGTTTCTAGGTTAACCGCTAGGGGGCGTAACTTGTAAAGAAAAATTTAAAAACCAGTTTTTTGTGAAATATGCCCAATTTTACCCAGTGTTAAATAAGTAAACTAAAAAAGGCCTAAATTTCGCACAAATTTATTCAAATACTTTTTATTCTATTTTTCCAAATAAAGGGTGGGGGAGAGTGGGAAAGTGTTTATGGATAAATACCTATAACTTTGGTTTGAATCAACTGATTTTAACGAAACTAGTGTCAATAGAAAGAGTGTAGATGAATTAATTACATCTACTATAAAACAATGGAATTTAGTTTCAATTGTCATAGGTAGAGGGTACTTTCGAATGAAAAAAATTAAAATTTGTTTTCCTTAAGAATGTTTAATGGAAACACCTAATTATTGTGAATTATAATGGAACTGGATTAAATTCTCAACAAAATGGCGCAAACCGCATGTTGATAGCTATTGTCGAAGTCAAGATATAAATAAAAACGCATAAACATAAATGAGTATAGTATTGACTCACTCTGTATTATAACTTAAAATTAAATATGTGAAAGAAAGATCATACATAAATTTCGATCATTAAGACTTAATCTCAGGTTAATGCAATTGTTAAATCTGCTAGAAGAACAACCGCATATCATGTCAAAAATTTTGTGTGCAGACGAGGCTATGCTTAATAGTGCGGGTGGTGTTAATCTGCATAATAAGCATTATTGAAATGAAGAAAATCCGCACTGGGTAGAGGAAGTGCAGCTTCAAGGTAGATGGAGTCTTAATGTTTGGTGTGGTATAGTTGACGGAAATATCGCAGGTTCATATTTCTTGGAACTTCAAATGGCGATACATATTTGGATTTTCTGGATAATTGGTTGTCTGTTATTATTTTATTTCCTTACAAACATGAGGTATGATATTACAGCATGACGGGTGTCCTGCGCACTTTTCCAGACGAATTAGAGATTATTTGAATGTAAGCTATCCAAATGGGTGGATTGGAAGGGTAAGTATATTTTCAGGGCCAGCTAGATCTCCAGACTTAACATGTCTGGAATTTTACCTGTGGGGAAGATTGAAGGATTTAGCGTACCAAACTCACCAACCACGCGAGACGACATGCAACAGCGCATTAGGAACGCTATAAATAGTATATCAACAGTTGCAATTTAAGCAACAGATATGTCAAAGCGTGCTAGATTACATATTTGTGTGGAAAACGGTAAAAAACAATTTGAACATTTAATTGGACATCAAGTTTTAATGACCTAGATATCAGTATGATCTTTCTTTCCCATGTTTAATTTTAAGATATAATACAGGGTGTCAATACTATACTCACTTTATGTTTATGCGTTTTTATTTATATCTCGAGTTCGACAAAAGCTATCAACATGCGGTTTGCGCTGTTTTGTTGAGAATTTAATCCAGTTTCATTATAATTCACAATAATTAGGTGTTTCCATTAAAAATTTTTTAAGAAAACAAATTTCAATTTTTTTCATTCGAAAGTAGAGGGTACCTATGACAATTAAAACTAAATTCCATTGTTTTATAGTAGATGTGATTAATTCATCTACACTCTTTCTATTGACACTAATTTCGTTAAAATCGGTTGATTCATACCAAAGTTATAAGTATTTATCCAAACACTTTCCCACTTTCCCCCACCCTTTATTTCGAAAAATAGAATAAAAAGTAATTAAACAAATTTTTTTTCAGTTTACTTATTTAACACTGGGTATAATTGGGCATATTTCACAAAAAACTGGTTTTTAAATTTTTCTTCACAGGTTACGCCCCCTAGCGGTTAAGCTAGAAATTTGAAAGTAATTTCCAACAATTTCTCTTGTCCACTTTTCCCAAGGATTTTTTTTCCTAAAGTGATACCATGAATAGTTTCTGATATATAGCCGAGAGATCGGCCTATTGGACCACCCGGTACATAAGTAATATTTATAGTATCTATCCCTATTATTTTTTAATATTTTATCTACTAACGGCTGCAGAAAAAATATTGTACGTAACGCTACCCGAAAGTGATATTTTACGGGACTCGCCCTGGAAACTGCCTACTCATCCCGTAAAATATAACTTTCGGGACTTTTTACGTAAATAACTATTAAAGATTAAAATTGTACGGAAAAACGAAGTCAATAGTAGTAAAATCAGAGCTGTATGATGGATAGGTCATAATTTCAGGATGAAATTGAATTATGTAAATGATGTTAATACTTTTTAATGATTTTTGGATCTAGATTTCCACATTTCGGTCTCGTGTGGAAAACTTAATTTTTACTTAAAGAAAAATTAATGTTAATTTCATAATTTGAATCCCATTAACTTGATCAACACTATTTATTGGTGGATATCTAAAATAGTTTTATAAATAAATATTATCAGCTTATCTACAGGGTGGTCCGTGAGTAATAGTTTCGGTAAAACCTTAGTTATTTACAAAAATATTGTTCCATGAATTGTACAAACTTCTCGAGTCACGCAAAATGAACAATGAAACAATAGTTTTAAGAAAGAGGACAAAAAAAAGCAATTTTTAGATACGTATATTATCCAACAATAAAAAAAACGGAAATAAATACTTCCACATTGTTTGCACATGATTTTGAGTAAACTCAAGCACACCTAATTGGTAATTACTCATTCAGAAGGACAGATTCCGGTTTTTACTAGACAATATACGTAACAAAATAAAATTGAACGTTGAAAAATTTTTGATACAAGTAGAGAGAAATATATAAATGTTTTAAAAGTTCAAGAACCTTTTAGTACACGATTCACTTATTATATTGTCGAGCCGAAATAAATTCGACATAAATTAAACTAAAAACAGAATATCGATAAATTTAT
The DNA here is from genome assembly GCA_910591695.1 of Galerucella pusilla. Classification (NCBI taxonomy): domain Eukaryota; kingdom Metazoa; phylum Arthropoda; class Insecta; order Coleoptera; family Chrysomelidae; genus Galerucella; species Galerucella pusilla. The sequence goes on along the minus strand of CAJUYI010002875.1, from coordinate 39,206 downwards.
GTAGATATTCGGTGATGAGGCATCATCAAAAACCTCTAAAATTAAAAGTACCATCGCTTCTACTTATACAAGTGCAGAAAGCCAGGGGTATACCTGCTAAAAAAGTGTATAGAAAGCGAGTGGTATATACACATTACAAAAGGATGTAGAAGCTTGTTCTGACGAAAGAAATAACTCATAGTGTTTTGAAAATTTAAAGTTCACCTAGCTTTTGAAAACTGAATAGAAAGCGATGGGTACATCTATTAAAAAAAGTGTATAGAAAGCGATATTACTCAAGATTGAAGTGTTTTGAATTTACTTGCGATACATATTTTATGTAAATTGCTGGATAAAACTCGTTAACTAGTTTGCATGGAAGATGTAATTTGTTGATATCATTTGTATTATTACGACCGCCCATTAGTGCTTGAGTGACTGCTGGAAACAGTTGGAATGTATACCTACCTAGCTTTTGAAAACTGAACAGAAAGCAAAGGGTTTAGCTATTAAAAAAAAGTGTATAGAGAGCGATATGTATCTATTGTAGAAGCTTGTTCTGACGAAAAAAAGTGTTTTGAATTTAAAACGTACTTAGCTTTTGAAAACTGAACGGAAAGCGAGGGGATCTATTAAAAAAGTGTATAGAAAGCGAGTAGTATCTATTATAAAAGAGTGTAGAAGCTTGTTCTGACGAAAGGAAAATCTCATTCTTTGAGATTGCAGTTTTTTGAATTTAAAATGTACTTAGCTTTTGAAAACTAAACAGAAAGCGAGGGGGTATTCTATTAAAAAGTGTATAGAAAGCGGGTGGTATGTATTATAAAAGAGTGTAGAAGGTTGTTCTGACGAAAGAAAGAACTCATTTGTTAAGATTGAAGTGTTTTGAATTTATAATGTACTTAGCTTTTGAAAACTGGACAGAAAGCGAGTGGGTATCTTTTAAAAAAGTGTATAGAAAGCGATTGGTATGTAATTGATTAAAATATTTCAATTTTAAACACACCCATTTTTCTAGCTACAAAAAAAACTATAACATTGTTTCAGTATGTATGTACGTATTCAAAGAAATAATTTAATAATCAACACAAATATCAATTCTCAGATTTACATTGGTATAGATTGTGACATCACCGGATCAGTTCAATCGTGATTCATCAACGATCAAATTATGGTAATTTATTGCATTTAATGTTTTCAAATAACCAGAAAGTAGACATCAATCAGACTGTTTTACCTTCTTATTCAATATAACATGATACTTTCAATTGACAATTCTTTGAACAGTACTCCATGATAGATGGACATTTTTTCTAACAAAAGAATCTCTTTTAAAATTCTATAGCACGCCTATGATGTAGTCATTTTGAAGTTATTTCAATGTTTTCAATAAAAAAACTCACTCACGAAATCTTCACACATTTCTAAATCTCCCTGTATATCCAAAGATTTTTTTATCTGCGTTAGGTGTCAACGACTGAGAATGTTCTAATTACATTTTAATATCTATTTTACATTGTAACACAGGAACTGGTCTAGATTAAAAGATGAAGTAATAACTAATCTTATGTAAATCGTATACTAGATTCTATTCATGAGAACCAAGAGTTTTTGTATGATAAAAAAAAGTAAAACCTGTAAAAATAAAACTTGATCTACACTAATATCTAAATTTGGACAGGTTTTATAACACCCTATTTTCAATAGTTCGTATGGCAAAGTTTAATAGTTGGTGAAGACTATTTTATTAACCGAGCGGAATAGGGCTTATACATATAGAGGAGAGGAACACCCCCTTTTTTTTCACATACCGACCAACCTCGTTCTAGTCGCTAAAAACAGTCTATCTTTATATTTTCGAGGGTGCTGAACAC
>CAJUYI010002875.1:21059-32353 GCA_910591695.1 Galerucella pusilla | reverse complement strand
TGTTTTTGTTTGTTTCTTATTCCTTTTTTTCTAATACCTATCCTTTTCAAGAATGACCGAAGGCATTTAATATCCTTGGTCTGTGCATATATGTTACGTACGTCTATGTAAACATTACAAAAAAACCAAACGAATTCGGTTAAGGTTCCACCAAGGTCAAATTTGTGTCAACCTTTTGAGTGTACGCGTACACGTATCATCCTACGTCAATAACAAGTTGGTATATTTATGGGAATGTAAAAGAGAATTCACAAGAAATAATAATTGATACGGCTTTGCTAATACATTAAAAAAAATATCGTTAAAAATACCAGGGGCTGGGGAGATCGATATTTATTTCTAGTTTCAAAAATATGAAAAAAAAACCACGCCAAAAATTATAGTGTCCTCCATTTGGTTCCTTCCAAGGTTGGAGTAGTGCGGGGCTTAACGTGAGGGATCCGTGGTTCGAGTCCCAGTGGTTTCGCTTTTTTTATTTTCAGAATAATGAGCCAATATATCAGAAGTGGGATTCGATCTACGAAATGTCCACATGAGGCCATAATGTGATGAGATAGTGAGACTGGGTGACTGTAGTGAGCGTGCAGGCTCACCAGGAGTGCGAGATAGGCGTAGGCAGACAAAACAATAGGCTGAGGAACGAGTAGGTGAGATAGGTGTAAGCACAACCAGGTCCAGCACTTTAGGTGTCTCTAGGACGAGGAGCGGAGCAGCACGACCGAATGTAAAGACAGTGAACGACCCTAGCGCAGGGCTTAGCGTGTAAGGGCTTGTAACTGAGGGGTCCCGGTGGTTTTGCCTTTTCAATGTTCACAATAATTTTACATTAAAAAATGTAGACTACCTTTTGAATGATACTTTAAATCGTCATTTTACTGGACTATATCCAAAAATAAACAGCATGGACGTATATTTAAAAATGACGATCGTCAAAAAATACAGTTAGATCATCAAACCACTTAGTTAAATTGAAAATATTGTTGATAAAATCATAACTGGTTGGTGATACACCCATAATAATTTATAACATTAACCGTACTTCGGTACCTCTCGCAGGTATCTACACAAACACTCACTGTTTTAATGATTTTATCTTTTAAAAATACATTTTTTTCAATCTCAGAGTTATATACGGGAGCTGCGTCTCCTTAGACAAATCAAAATCGTTTTTTAAGCTATCTAGATGAATGGTGAAGTTTCCAAAACCAATTGCAAAAGCTTAATCACGTATTCGTCACATTTGCCGACTTTTTCCTTTGAAAAAGCACCTACCTACCGACCAAAGGGTTATTGAATGTGATTGAATTAAAAGCTCATTTAGACAATAGACTATGAGCCCAGGTGATTTGAAACTGAACGGCATTTGATTCTGTAGATTATCCAACATATAAATAAATATTTAACAGTGGTACTGTACAAAAAAAGTTGTGTGAAAAGCCGTGGGAAATTTTTTATTTTCAGAGATTTTCCCACTCAAAAAATATCATCTGAAAATTTACGGCATTTGTTCTACTTTCGTAACATTTCGTAACACGTCAATGTATTTTGTGTTTTGAGTTTTCAAAAATTTTCCTAAATTTTCCGAACGATTATTTTTGAACGCCATAGAGTCTGGGCCGATCTCCTATGATTCTACTATAAAATGTAACAAACGGCGTACAGTTTCATATCTCGGTTTCAGGGGGTAAAAATGAGTTTTCAAAAATTTTCCTAGAATTTCCTCACGATTATTTTTGAACGGCATGGAGTCTCGACCGATCTCCTATGGTTATGCTATCAAATGTAACAAAAGGCGTACAGTTTTCCACTCCGCTTTTCTGCACAAGAGAAAATGTACGCCATAGTGATGGAACTGATGGTGGCATGATAAACTATCGTTCTTAATGGGTTTGCTGCTGTTTCAAATCGCGACACTTTTTCCTCATGGGCTCATAGTCTACAAACGGAATTATGAGATCCAAATAACATTATCAGACTTGGAAAGAATGCCATTCAATGGTACACAGACGGCTCAAAAGCAATAGAAAAAACTGGGATATAAGTGTTCGGGCCAGAAACCAAACACTCTGAAAGCTTGGGAACAGTCCCAAGTATCTTTCAAGCAGAAATCCACGCCATAAGGAAGTGCGCCCAGTTCAATAAAGGATACAGAAGACAAAGGATTATCATAATGTCGGATAGTCAAGCAGCCATTAAAGCACTGAGCTCTTGTGTAATCAGTTCCAAAATGGTGTGGGAATGCCTAGACAAACTCAATGAACTAGGCGAGAACAATATAGTCAACTTACTATGGATTCCAGGACACACTGGAATAGAAGGAAATGGAATAGCAGATGAACTAACAAAGAGGGGGACTGAAATACCTTTCTGGGGGCATGAACCCTTTTGCGGAATCAGCCCCAATGTAATATTGGAAGGAAAAGGTAAAGCCGAGAAAAAGAGAAGATCTGGCCATTGGAAAGATCTAGCTTATACAATCAAAGACTCTTCTGGGTGACTACAACCTATTGAGATCAAATGTATGCATAAGTCAAGGTAAAACTGCGCTAAGAGTTTTAACAGGGATCCTAACGGGACATTGTCGCCTGAATGGGCACCTGAAAAAGCTCAAAATAGTGGAGGAAGAAGAATGCAGATTTTGTGGCATGGAAGAAGAAACCTCCTCCACATACTTTCCAACTGCACAGCACTCCAGAATCCTAGAGCACAGCACCTGGAAGATTACTGGATATAAGAGGAACATTTACTTAAGTTGAAGCCTGCAGACATCCTAAAATTCTTCCGGAAAATAGGACTAAAGGAACTACTAGTTTCTGAGACTCTCCTCAGAAACTGAGTAGAAGTAAGGGTGCGCAATAGATCTTTTAGGCCTCAGTGAATGTCACCCCAAAATACATAGACAATGTTGAATAGAAAACCAGTTGTTAAAATATTCATCAACTTATGGCGTTGCCTTATTTGTACCGACTTTTTTTACAAATTATTATTTTGAATGTGGGTACTGAAATGATTTCATTTATTTGAACATCACGCTCGTAGACCACGCCTTCCTAAACAACAAGAAATATTTACAACTTGTGCAACTATCCAACTGTTATTAAAAAAATCAAATTTAAATTAAAAATCAACCTGTTTATTGTCTACGCCTACACTACGATGTTGCATAACTGAAAAGCCTTCTAAATACTATTTTTCTTTTGATTCTCTTATTATAGCCCAGTCAATCGTTTGGTTAACTCTAGGCATTCTTCGTTTTTAATTACTTTCATAAGTAAAGCTGTCGTTCCTTATTAAGTGTCGCTTAAAAAACAAGACATCTGTCAAGGTAAATGTTGAATTAACATCGATCCCAGTGGCTTTAACTTCAAATAAATATATTATGTTGTCGACTGTACTATTTTTATAACTAGCCTTAACTTTTTTTTCTAGATAAAGTTGTGCGGAAAAGTGGGAGATGATTTAAATTGAAAATGACGGAAGTTGCCATGAGTTTGATCCCAACTGGGAACCGGATAACTGCCGTTAGACATTATGAAGCTGCACCACCAATAGGATTCGAACTGGTAAAATATTTAAAATGTTAAAATTGAAAGAAAGTTTCTATATAAAAAAGGATATTTTGGCACCCAATGTTTTATTATAAACATTAACAAGAACCTAGTTGAACACAACAGTTTAATACTTCTTTCAAAATCAATTTTTTACATTTTTCAATTATCATAAAAAAAATCTACACCTTAATATTCAAATATCTTTTTTTATATCTTCATTGTATTTAAATTGTTGCACCGAATTCAACATATCACTAAAAAAATCGTTCTCACCTCGTAAAATTTTAAAAAGCTTACTACATGTAGGCAACCAAACATACATCGATGCTATTACGGTTACATAAGGTTGAAAGCATCACGAAAGAAACTGGATTTACGAACTGTTCACTAAATAAATACTGGAAAATACTTTTAAAAGAATATGAAATGCGTATTTTAAATTTTCAATTTCTCTTTCATTTCAATTGAGAAGTACCTAAACAAATTCAACTATAAATTACACAAAATATTTAACGCTCCTCTCACTTCCAAAAGTGTAATTACCTTTGTGCGATTCTCAATAATAACAGCTGATCATTATTTTCATTCACAATAGATAATATTGATGCGTTTATTCATTTAAATTTAATTCTCTCTTCTCGTACAATCTATAAATTTAGTTTATGGCAAACCAGTGGCGGCGTGATAGAAATTAAAAAGTGTATAACTTTTCCCTCTACCTACCTACACCAACCGAACCGTACGCCAGGTTGCGCTGGAGTAAATGCAGCCACATGTGAATGCAGCGAAATATCCTGTTAAAATCACAGCACAGCTTAGTTTTAGACCGTCAAGGGGTAGAGTTTGCTTACGCTTCAAGCTGAGGCTTGCGCTCGCACTTTTTTATCATTATGACAATGCGAATGCTTTTATATTTGATAAAAGGAAATATTTTAGTTAATTAGAAGATTTTTTGTGAAGGGTTTATGTACCAGCCGCCACTGCGGCAAATAATAAATCTTTGGTAATACTAAAGGCGAAGAAAGTTCTAGATTGTGTAAGAATTATTGCAGTCGAATTAAAGGTATATAATTATGGATAATTTTGATTTATTTCAATGGAGTACTGTAATAAAATAAAATATAAATAAAATATAGTCGATAAAGTTTCAAGAATATTTTTGGTGGATGAGCTAGAATCAATTTTTATTCAATACCAACTGTTTTATTTGGGATCTGGGATAATTTTGAATTTCATTACATGTACCCTCTATTCTTTCCCACAGCTGAATAAGATTTTGTGTTGGATCGCCATAAACTAATGATTTTAAATAGCCCCGAAATCAAAAATCGCATGGATTGAAATCGGGCAGTGTTGCAGGTCAAATGACTGGACTTCCTCGTCCAATCCTTCGATTTTCATACGACTAAAATCAGCAGGAAAATGTGATATAAATTCTGTTGCATACGCCATATTTGAAGCAAATGAAAATAAATTATAAACCATTTGAATAGGAGTTCAGTCTAAGGTCATTGTGGCTAACAAAAAGTGGTTTTTTCTGACATGAATGACAGTTAAGGACTACCATTCAAAACATTAGATTTTTGCATGTTTTTTATGATTGCGAACATCTATATTGCTTTTTTAAAATAATCAATACACTCCTGAAGCGTATATCTTGAAATTTAAAATGACTTTTTAGCTGAATACTCAACATATCGGTGGCCAATAATTCTAGGAGCTCTTGAGTTCATTTCTGTTATTTGTCACTAGTTATGTCAGATGTCAGTGGAAAAAGTAATTAGAAGAATAGAGATACAACTAACTAGAAATGCTACAAAAATCTAATCGAAAATGGACATACACAATAATTAAACCAATATCAACAAAAATAAATATAACTGACATTTGACATAACTAGTGAAAGATAACAGAAATGAAATGGTGACATGCCAAAAGTTCCTAGAATTATTGGCCACCGATATGTTGAGTATTCAGCTAAAAAGTCATTTTAAATTTCAAAATATACGCTTCGGGGGTGTACTCATTATTTCAATAAAGCAATATAGATGTTCGCAATGATAAAAAAACATGCAAAAATCTTATGTTTTGAATGGTAGAGCTTAACTGTCATTCTAGTCAAAAAAAAACATTTTTGTTGGCCACACTGCCCTTGACTGAACTCATCTATTATTTACGAGTCCACTTCACAGGATAATAACTTTCGATGATAGGATAATTTTACGAGATATGCTTCAATTGAATCGAGTGATATTTACGAGAGATCTAGCAAAATTACTTTCAAATTATTTTTATTAATTTTTTGTGCTCTTTTCTGTCACCCATTTTAGAAGCAAATAGTAAATAATCAAAAATTAAAACCGATTGTCTAGCTGGGATACTCTTCAACTAAATAACGGTGTGGGAGTCAAGTCTGGACTATACGGTGGTTAGATTAGATTCCAAATTATATTATGGAAAACGTAAAGTAAATTGAAAAAAATTGTCAACATGTTTCTGATACGTTTGTCTAAAAAGCTTTGTTGTGTTGTAGAAGTGTGTCGGAACTGTAAATCACTGATACTAGACTCCTTTTATGTACTATTTAGTGTAAAAATGTTAAAACGGGAACGTTATATAGGCGTGGTGATTTGGAGAATGCAGAGATGTCGACCCAAACCTACTTTCAGTTTCTATAAAATTTAGTATTCCATAAATGTGTAATTTCAAAAATACGAACAAATTGTGTATACAGGGGATTTTTCTCTAGTAAATTGGTATTTTGACTTTTCAAGTTTTGATAATGTTTTTTTCTTTTCATAACTCATCTTTTTTTTGGAATTTTCTCCAAGTTTCGTACCTTTTCGTGGTCGAGATGAGATTGTTAATAAAGGCAATAGAATTTCGAGCCTCAGGACTTTTTTATTGGAAATGTTTTCCTCTTTAAGGATCTCTTTTCCTAATTCCTCAATAATTAATAGTTTCTGAATTATTCAAAAATGAATGCATTTTAAATTGTTAATATCCATAGGAATTAATAAAGCTTATGGTATCTGTATCTGTGAAGTAGGGAGGGTGAGTGTAGGCTCACAGCACTTAGGCCACATGTGATCCATTGTACATCCTCCCGAGGAGTTGCCCCCCTAGGTCATCGCCCATCTTGTCCTTCCCAGGAAGGACACTAGGATACATCTCCTTTATATCGGCAGGTGTAGGCCTAGACTCACCGAATACACACTCTTATCGACAATAACTCCGGACACTCGCATAAGACATGCCTGACAGTTTCCTCTTCCTGTTCACACTTCCTGCATAGAGGCAACGAACATTAACAAGACAAGAAGGATCACTCTAAGCTCCTCCCCTCGTTATGCCTATCTCGCTCGAATATCGGATGCTACTGTGTATAGAGCACCGTAAGTCTCTAGGTTGTCGGTCGTAGGGATATGTAAAGAAATATACCAGTCGTCTTTTTGAATAAGCGAATTTTCCTTTAGAAATAAAATAAACATTTACGTACTTAGTGTGTTGTGTTTGGTTCTGCAAACAGAATGATGGAAATGTAAAATACGTGGAAAAATGTATAAACAATACTACCTATGCACTTTAGAAATGGCTGGAAAATTACTATTACCTCTGCTCTGTCTTTATGGGAAACCTTAAAATGCAAGAATTATTCATTTCTTTTAACAAGGAACCTTAATCAGGATTGCAATGGAAAATGTTTTGGTCTGGTAAGAAATTGTTGCGGAAGCTCGAGAAATCCAACCACAATTCAATTTTTTAGGGCATTCAAAAAATTATTTTCTCTAAAATATTTTAATGAGGTTGAAGGTGCGAATTGTATTGAAGATATTAATACAGTTTTGCTCAATGATATGATATGCTAGAAGAATATAAAAATATCGATGTACCTATATTGACAAATAATAGCTCTTTAACAGTTTTCACATGCGACTATAGAAATCTTTCAAGTACGGATGGCAATGCTATAGTTTACATTTCTGGCTATCTATTAAGGAAATGTTTGCTACAACACTCTTGTAGTGCTTGCACAAAGTATAATGATGAAAAGACATTACCAAAATAAGCAGCTGTATTTTTAGAGCATAAAACATATTCGACTGCTAAAAACTATGGAGGTCTGAATGCACCTCCTAGTAATATTGTAGAATATGTTAAACAACTAGAAATAATCTTTGTTGAAAATTTTAATAAAATTAGTTGTCACGAGAACGTTGGAGCGACCCTTAGAAAATTATATGAAAATTTACTGTTTACACATCCTTGTAAAGAGTTTCCTCATAAATATTTTTTAAACCTATATATTAGGCTGCGGATTTATTTTACAATTAAATTTGCGAACCGGGATATAAAAAATAGATATTCTTCGAAACAATCAATAAAACCTAACATAAAATTAAATGTCTTAAAACATCTTTGAAAACCGGCAGGTATATTTTATTTCACAACATATACAGTGTGTCCCAAAAAGTTTTATACAAATGGAGAAAAAGTTTATCTTACATTTCACAAAAAAAAATATTCTTGATAAAAAGCTCTGCATGACTTGTAGATCCATAATCAAGTACAAAATTTTTAAAACATTGGAATACAGGGAAAATCAAAATTATGATTTGGAGTGATGGTAACATACGTTCAAACTGTAGTGGAGAGCAAAATGTTCATTGAAATTGTCATTAAGTATCAAAAAATTAAGCACACTTGTAGATTAGTGATTTTTCCAGATAAAAATTACAAGATTATTGTAATAAACACGTCAGCAATTGTTAGATTAATGTGCAGTACGAAACATCGTAAGATCCCGTTCATAATAAGCGCCTGATTTTGTTTTACTCATCCTTATTACGTTCTGGATAGAGTGCTTTGGAATATCTAATAACTGTCAACAAATGTCAAATGTTACATAAATGTGTGTTTGCAATAATTAGAAATTCCAGTAAAATTGAGAATTAAAGATAAAATTGAAATTGTTCTCATTGTTGGAGAAAATTATAAAACATGTAGGGAAGCAGCAGAAATCAATAATAATAGACACCCTGATAAAACAATACGTTTCACAACTGTCAGATATGTAATAAATAAATTCAAGAGTTAATTTTTATAATAATTTTTTGCTACTTAATAACAATTTCAATGAACCCCGTATTCCAGCCAATGTTTTAAAAATTTTGTACTTGATTATGGATCTACAAGTCATGCAGAGCTTTTTATCAAGAATATTTTTTTTATGAAATGTAAGATAAACTTTTTCTCCATTTGTATAAAACTTTTTGGGACACACTGTACTTCAATACAATTTTTTTAATTGAGTTGTTAACGGGCTATTCAATATGAAAGACTTTCAAAATTCATAGATTTTAACTCATTCGGTTAAACGCCTTTGGTTTTGGATGATTCGTGTATCGATTCTCACAATTGTGTTAAGTTGGTACTCTTTGATGGCCTACGATTTGAAACAACCTATAATGACCTGTATACATTATATATTAGAATACCTATTTAAGTTGGCATTTGCAAACATTTTATTGTTAATCTCATCTGTGGCTTACTACATTACTACTTTTTGATGTAACTTTCATTTTTCCCTTCATCTTTGCTACCAGTTCTTTTTATAATTATGTTTAGATTCACCAATTAAATATCCTGACGATATTCCCTTTTTTATTTTAATTCCCACTAAGCGGAATAGGTTACAATAACAATTATTGCTAGATGTTTTTAAGTCACCCTGGTAAGTGAACGTTTATTCGTTTTAATCGCTAGCGGTTTGCATCCTATAATCGTTGGTTTGCATCAACCTCGTATAAGCACGAGCACGTGCACGGCTCCAGGAATTTGTCGAAATTGTCGGCGCGCTTGTGTAAGCTGGACATGAAAGTTCCGACGGAAAGTGACCCTTCTTGTCTTGTTAATGTTCGTTGATAGAGGTGTGTCCATTAGCTCCATCGTATGGAGGTGTTTTCTTAGTTGACAGTGACCAGTCAGAAATCCTACTGTTAAACGAAGGTTTTTCCGTTTTTCCTGGTCAGGGTCGCCCAGGGTGATCCTGCCAAGACTGCATCTTTTTATTCCATCCCGTCTCTTAAGGGATTGAGCAGTGGTGTAACGTTTAGCTAGTCTCGCAATGCGATTACCTACTCCTGTCATGCCCTTTAACCCTCCTCAGGATAATATTGTTATCTGCCGATTCATTAGCTAAATCTTGGTGGCACTCTAGTACTAGCCCCGACATAACACGTTGTCTGTTCAAGGCTAATAGGGCTTGTCTACAATTGTTATGTTTTTGCCATAAATTCCTTATGTTTGAACCACGCTGGTATTGTTTCCCATTCCCTGGCTAAAGAATCGGCAATGCTATTACCGTTACTCCTGTAACTGATGACTTATGGTATCTCATCAATGAAAATTTTATGTTCAACAGTAGCTGAAAGTCCGGTCCTGCGTAACCGGGTAAATTATTATTGGAATGGTAATTTGGTATGTATAAAGATCAAACGGAACCAATGGCAAATGGTAGGTTAAATAGCGTCAAACTGACAATGATCGTACATTTTAGAGACAATCGTAATTGCACCACTGAAATAACATGCTGTGAAAGGTCATTAACGTATCAAGAATGTTATTTAAAGGGTGTGGATTTATAGAAAACAAAAAAGTATAAATATTCTTCACACTATTTGTTTATAAATTAAATTTACGACTCTATGGTTGATGAAAGCGTTAATTAATAAATTATAACCTACCTGATTTTTCTAGATGATTTTCGAGATATTGAAATTCTTTCAAGGTTGATTCTTCTGAAAAAAAAAACAAAATTATCAAATTATTCAATTCTACAATTATCCAATTTTTATAATTTAAACTCCTGATGATGCAAATTTTATCATTTGTGAAACAGATCATTATTGCTTTTGTTCTCCCATTATTTTTACTGCATTTGACGAAATATTACGTATTAGTTGTGGGAGGTATTTATATTTTTAGGTGCCATGTATTATATTCAACAATAAAGTTGAGGCTATTCAATTGCAACTGGGACGGGAATCATTAACAGGTGGAGCAATTCGAATTACGCAATTGGCTATTGTGCACGGTTTTAGTACGGTTGCTTGCAATTCTACGTGATTAACTCGTCACGACTATTTAGAAAATAAAACCATATATTTAATTCAAGAGGTGTGTCCAATAACTCGATAGATCGATAATATAGACGTTTCGGAGGCAATCTTCAAGTCAAATTCAATTAAAACTCGATGAAGATTAGGTTAATAAAAGTTTAAATAATACTACAAATCTTCTGCGATTAAATAAGATATTCGTGGAACACTAAGGACCCTATCCTAAAAGATTTGTGGAACATTGACAGCTGACACATGACAGTTTTGACACATGACATTTTTGACACATGACAATTTGACAATTGAGAGCATATTCATCATAGCGAGAGACGTCACTAAAAGCAACAGATCCTTTTTTATCCTAGTCTTTAGAAAACGATTTCCATTAAGTAATAATTATTATTCTTTTTTTTAATTTCTTGGGAAATTAAACCACAATATTTTCAAATTCTTTATTTCAACGTTTCGGTAGCGTTCCAGCTACCGTTGTCAAGAAAAAATAAGTAGAAATGAATTTTTATCCCTAACTGACACAACAGAAAAAATTTGACAACTACACAATCAAAAATTATTTAGAAGTTTAAGACTGCAAAATTTTGTTATCAAATTTTTATTAAGGTCC
>CAJUYI010002875.1:0-12321 GCA_910591695.1 Galerucella pusilla | reverse complement strand
TCAGATCCTGACATGTCTGGAAGCCACTCTTAGATCCTGACATGTCTGGAAGCCTCTCTCAGATCTTAACATATCTGGACTACGATCCGCCTAATTCCATCGTCAACCCTATATACTGATCATGAAAGGCATAACATCTACTAGAGCCTACGAAATGTACCTGTGAATGTTAGGGAATCATACTCGATAAAGACCAACTCTGTGTTTGCTTCTGAAGGAATTGCCTTTCGAAACATAACCAACCCACCACCAAATGTAATTCGCTCGTCAATACAAGCTAAAGCGTATCTTTTTTCGTGTCTTCTACATACTCATCAAGGTTTTCCCAATGTGGCAAAAACATGACTCACCTGAGAACAGTATTCTGCTTCAGTGTTCATCATTCCATACCAGGTGATTTTGACGTCGGTGTTCTAATGTTGGACCTGTAGCCATCTTTCTACAAAAGAATCCAGCAGCATGAATCCTCTTCTAGCAGAGCACTCACTAACATTTACATCCCTGACTTGAATACGGAGTAATTAATCTATTCAATAGACAATTTAATAGTGGGGATATAAATTTTTTGTTCGCCAGTGTATTTAGTTAGAATAATATCATATTACTCGTGTTTTGATTGACTAACCTAGCGGACATTTTGTATGCAAATCAGATTTCTGTGTCTTCCTACCAATTTTCTTCATTTGCCTGTTTTAATTAGATTTACGTAAATAAAGTTAAACCTCTATTGCATCTACATATCGGGGCTAGTACTGGAGTGCCACCAAGATTTAGCTAACGCCTCGGCAGATAACAATATTATCTTGAGGTGGGTTAAAGGGCACGACATGAGTAAAGGTAATCGGATTGCTGATTCTTTAGCTAGGGAAGCAGCTGGACTAAAAATTTTTGGTCCCAGTGATAGGTCTAACGACAATTGAGGAACTAGCCAAACGTTACACCCATGCTCAATCCCTTAAGAGATGGGATGGTATCAAAGGATGCAGTCTTGCCGGGATCACCCTGGGCGACCCTGGGAAGCTGGCGTCGAAGAAATAATTGGCGATAACCAGGAAAAACCTACGTTTAACAGTAGGATTTCTGACTGGCCACTGTCAACTAAGGAAACACCTCCATACTATGGGGTTAGTGGACACACCTCTATGCAGGATGCGTGGATGCGCGAGATAAATTATAATCATGTTTAAATGTTGGATGTTCCTTAGAAAATGACTTTTGACAGTATGAGATTTAACGGTACATTAAATGAAATTAGTTTTGTCTTACGTAATCTGATCTGAAGAAAAGTTACCGTTAGCAATTAAATGTTTTTCATTGGTTGGAACGATTAATAGTAATTGTTTTAATTTTCTACGCCTCTGATCGACTGTTGAAGATTATACAAAGAACAATAAAATCACTTTTAAGTAATTTCTTTGTTCTAGTTGAAGATAATCGATATCTGGGTACGACCGATTTTATTTATATGGGAAACATATAAAACGTTATAGCTTCAACCTAACATTTAAAACTAATTTTTTAATCAGTAATTGAGGATATAAGCATAATCATTCATCTATTCAGATGAAAAAGTTACCATTTGCACCTTCCATCATATCCAATTTACTCTTATTTACTGAATATTCTATTTGCCTAAAAATTCATCAATAGGTATATCCTTTTCTCAAACACATATATACCTGACTGATTAGAGTGCTAATAACTTTAACTTCTGCCTCAACATTTTCCCATATCCAGATTTGCAAGGATGTTAAGGCAGAAGCAAAAATAAACGTTAGATGTCTTTGACAGGAGATCTCTCCATACTATCTTTCCAGACATTTATCTAAACACCTCTATACAGATAGTATAGTCACACCAAATTGTCAAGTCCTCACTTGACTGACACTGATAAACATCCATCCATTATTAATAACAACAATTCAACTTAAGAAAACGACAAAATCTCAAATCCTAGCTGCAAGACATCCTAGAGGATATATCTCAATCAATTGTTACCAAAAACGTTATTTTAAATCAAAATATTTGTAAAGTACAAATAACTGTACAAAAATAATGGATTTTCAAAAAGTTTTACGACATTTTAACAATCCCAAAACCATCTAGAACACTTTTTCTTGCATCGGTATCTGCCCAGCAATTCCATCTCTATTTTTTTCGCACACCCTGTAAAACTAGCTAATCTTCTGGCCCGTAGAACAGTCCTCGACCTGTTAACAACAAAACAAACACCGATGATCATCATCGTCATCATCACAGTTGTCTTCTTCTGCAGGAATAAAAAGAAGAAGAGAAGAATTTCCGAAGAGACGGCCGTGCATGAAGTCAAGCACTTGTCTTGAGATGAAGAGAGGGGATTGTCGTGACAAAGAAGGCGAACCTGCAGTTGACTGGTGAACGTGCCAACAAGAACAACTTTTTGAATTGGAATTGTTTTTCAATTTGAAGCAGGAACTTTTAATAAGGGTGTTCCAAGAGGTGGTTGTTGAGGTGCAGTGTAGATGTTGGTGAAGTAGTTTTAGTGTTGTTTTTTTTGTTAGTTACAGGGTGTTGCAATACCAGAAGTTTTATAGTGACAGTTTACTGTTAATACCTGTAATAAGGTAATTTTTTTTCAATTGCTTTGGATTCAAATTGAATCTTTCAGTCAAGGCTTGTTTTTTAGTTTATTTACTCGACATATTTTGAAATTTTTGCAAATATTTATATTTATTTATTAAAGAATATAAAGGGGGTTAACGCCGAAAAAACTTCACGGAATATCTCGTATTTTGAACCAAAATGAAAAATAAAGCTGATTCAAAACAAGTTATGCTCAAGCCAAAAAATTTCGGCGTTTGTACATAGAGATCCGGTTCAGATTTTGAATTTTTGGGGTCGAGAAACTGCGTTATTTTCAGGCTAAAAAAGTTATCTCTCCCAGATAAGGTATAAATTATAGAAAAAAACATGTATCTACTGTGAAGACTATTATTATTGACCGAGCAGCCACAACGGCCTTGCCTCGAGCGGAATAAGGTGCGAGGCTTATCAATGTCTTCACCACCGTGGTGTATATACAATGTTTTCCACTACTTCACACTCTACACCATAACGCACCACAAGAAGCATTTACCCCGTCGTCTGACAGTCACGTAGACTGTCTGTTCTCGCTCCTCACTTCATCCATAGATTATGAACGCGCTCCTCATGTCAACAGTCATTTTACCTAAATAAATTCTATCGATATTATGCCAAGATTCAACTAAAGTGACATACTTTGTTCATTTCATTATTCTCACTTGACGGTACATTATATTATACCTTATACATGTTAATTTTTTTTAACGGAATCAATTTCAGGTCAAAGAAACAATTTTATCATAAATTATGTAATCCGTATATACTATTTGGATGGTTTTTTATTTCATATTAACAAATTTTTTTGTCTGTTACAATTTTTAACTATTTATGTTAATCAACTTAAAAGTTTTTTAACGCTGAGTAGGTATTCCGCAAACGAAATTAAATTTGTAACAATAATATGTTGAAATTTCGGTTTAAATCAGAAACGTGTCCTCTCCCCATCGCCTCACAGCTGTATCTTGCAAAGCTCGATATCTTTTCAACCCCTATAAGTACGCTACATCATCAAGTTCCTCCATGGAATCTTGACCAAAAGCTTAGTTATTAAATATTAAAATTGTTTAATAAAAAAAATCTCGAGGTTATATCGTTTTTAACAAGCTTATTGCTTGAAACGTTCTACTAGAGCAAAAACAATAGCTGGCACCGAGTCTTAGTCGCTTAAACCGCCTGACTAGTAAGCAGGAGATCACTATGTATGTAAGTGATAATAAAATCCCAGTGGATCTACTTGAAGCTTCCTTCCACCAGCTAGAAGTTATCCTGGGTGTATGGTATGTTATAGTTCTCATGTTCTCTTGCAAACAAAGTTTCTGTGAGTCTGTTTTGTGCTTCCCTCGTAAAAAAATTTCTTTTTGACATTTCAATTACAGTAAAATAAAATGAAAAGAGATATATCTATGCACATGT
Organism: Galerucella pusilla; assembly: GCA_910591695.1. Lineage (NCBI taxonomy): Eukaryota > Metazoa > Arthropoda > Insecta > Coleoptera > Chrysomelidae > Galerucella > Galerucella pusilla. The sequence continues at coordinate 8,286 of CAJUYI010002875.1, read as the reverse complement.
GTCATGATTACCAAGTCGAGATGCAGATACACATCGAAACCGGATTCTATTATGAATAAAACGATTATTTTGACCCTAAGAAATAAAAATAAAAATTCCTTAATGTAACGTTTCGATTGCAATAAAGTTAAGTAGTTACTGATGACATTGCAGGGTACAAGGGCGTAGCCAGGATTTATAACAGGGGGGGCAAACCATGGTCCATGGTCGTTTAAAATGTAAAATTTTAGGATAAAAAGAAATAATCTAGTCAACAAGTGCCTTTTTGGCCAACTTTTTTCAGCAGTCTCCGAAAATTATGATCGAGGTGTCATTCGATTCGGGATGGCATCTAGATGATTTTTGAAAAAAATGAAGTTCCGCAAACAAAAATTGCAGAAGTTATTAACAATTAACTAAAAAAAGGGGGTTTAGTTATTTGCAAATATCTCAAAAACTAATGAAGATTTTTCAAATTAAAAAAAATATCTGAAAAGAGGAGGAAATTTCCTAAAAAAACCACGACTCCCGGAACTGTAGGACCAATATTTTCCCAGAGGGGTGAAAATACGGCCGAAAACGGGTATTCTGGCTTCCGTAAGCAACGCCTACTTTGGACACTTTATTAATAAAAATTATTTTAACATATTAAATATGAAAATTAAGAAATAAAAAAAATTCAGGGGCTTGCTGGATAGATAAATGAACAATAATCCGCCTGAAAAAAATTCGTATCACAATTTTTCAATTAGTTATTCAATTGTTAACTAATAATTTTTTTCTGCTTGAACATGAACATTGCAAGTGTGATAATTGTTAAACTATAAATTTGAGATTTTTTTCCTCTCTTGGAGCAATTCTTGAAAGGCTTCACAGTAGATTCCCGTTGGAAAAATTGAAAAATGTTTATTTTTCAGGTTTTTATTAATAATTATCGTTGTTGCAAAATGAAAAACTAAATTAATCATTGAAAAAAATTTATTTTTCAAATATTATTAATGATCCATTTTTATGTTATTATGTTTTTTTAAATTAAACTAACAACATTTTTCATTATCCAAAACATTCTTCACTATACAGTCTTGATTTTCCTTCAAAAATTTTTGATGGACACTCAACCCACTGAGTCTGTCATCATCCATTGTACTCCTGAGCCAGGTTTTTACCCTTCGTAAGGTACTGAACGATCTTTCCATGGTAGTGGATGGGAAAGCACTTAATATTAGCAGTGTGTGCCTTGTTGCAGGGAAAAAAAACATGAACTTCCTCCGAAAGTGCAGCTTCTTCAATGTCATTCAATTTGTCCTCTGCTAAATTCTTTTTCTTTCCGACAAATCTAATTCTGCAGAGACATCACCCACCTTATAAAATTCCATGAAAGATTCTGCACTATTTTTGGAATCTTCAGAAGTCATTTTGAGCATGCTTGAAGGATGAAGATGAGTTAAACAAAAGCAGTTGTATTTTCGTTGGAGATTCTAACATCCAAAGACGAAGTTGATGAATCAAGATTATAGGGAATGATTATTGACCGCTTCCAGTATTCAACTGCAGACTCAGGTGGTGGATTACTTCTGTGTACTTGCTTTTGAGTTACTCGTGGTACTGACAGCTCATCCCCTACTTTCTCTGCGATATCAAGTGATTTTTTAAATAAATCATAAGAAACCTTTTCGACATCTTGTCAATCTTCTTTGAAGCCTAAGATTGGTTTAGTATCTGCACAGTGCAATTGGTAGGCAGATTTTCTTGTTGCACAGTTTCCTTCGACAGATGGATGTTCTAGTGCTTTAACAATGTCAGTGAAGCTTTTTGAAAATTGTGTCTTTGTGTCCTTAACCGTTGCAATTGTGTTTCTTATTTCTGGTAGCTTGCTACTATCATTGACCACAAGATTTATTCTGTGGCTGTAGCAATGGAATTTTTTGTTTATCAACATTTAAAAATTATTTAATTTATTTTTGCATCCAGGGGGGGTAGTCCCCCTCCCTGTCCTTCGCTGGCTACTCCCATGGCAGGGTAATTAACTGTTAAATATTATAGGGTAAATGTAGAGAAACAAAATGAAAATACATAGAAGAAGTTTAGGAAAAAATCAAACCTATATACTCCATTTCAAGATATTTGATTTTAACTTAAAACCAGCATGATTTATTCAAGAGAAAAATCCACAGCAGGTAGTCGTAAATATTACAACTGAAAGCTAAGAGTAGCTTACTTTGGTTAAAAAAGATCGAAGTTAGAGAAAAAGGAGAGATTCCAAAAAACTGAGCCCCAAAAAAACAGAATTCATTTCCTACGGATCGGCGCGAGCCTAGTTCGAGCGGCGCGTGTTACATTCGCGAGCCTCGTATAAATATAACGATCTAGTCTCTCGTCTCTTATACAGACTATTTAAAAAAGGATCATAATTATTTATTATTAGATGTTTTAGATATTCACTTAATAAGTACTTTTGCTAAGAAGTGCCAATAAACGCGAAAGAGAGGATATTTCATTAGACTCTGGAGTTCACGAGATACTACTACCAGTTTCAAGGTCTCTCTATCGTCCAATTCGAAAGCAATAAAAATAGTATTACGTTGCATTTACCATCAGTCATGTTATACGTATAATAATGGGTCGGTTAAATTGCCTACCTTGGTAGCTGTTCGTACAAAGTAATTTATGCACTCAAAAAAGAAATAGGTATTTAATAGTTTTTTGATTGTAATGCGCTTTCAAGGTATAAATTTAAAGGATATAGTGCGGGAGCAAGTAAGAAAGCAGGCAATGCTGCTGTGTACAATATAATGGGTCTAAGGATAAAAAAGTTATATTCTTGTGTATTTTGTTTAGATCGAAATTGTTTAAATAAATTATGGCTCATTTTAGGAAAAAAAGGTCTCTTGTCATTTTTCCGTATAGTTCTTATTTATGTATATGTATCTATGTATGTATTTTGGGGTGACATTCACTGAGACCTAAAAGATCTGTTGTGTCCCCTTACTTCTACTTAGTTTCTGAGGAGTCTCAGAAGCTAGTAGCTCCTTTAGACCTATTTCCCGGAGGAATTTTAGGATGTCTGCAGGCTTCAATATAGGTAAATGTTCCTCTTCTATCTAGTAATCTTCCAGGTGCTGTGCTCTAGGATTCTGAAGTGCTGTGCAGTTGGAAAGTAAGTGGATGGTGGTTTCTTCTTCCATGCCACAAAATCTGCGTTCTTCTTCTTCCACTATTTTGAGCCTGTTCGGGTGCCCATTCAGGCGACAACGTCCCTTTAGGATCCCTGTTAACTCTTAGCGCATTTTTACTTTGACTTATACATTCATTTGATCTCAACAGGTTGTAGTCACCCAGAAGAGTCTTTGCCCTACTAGATCTTTCCAATGCTCAGATCTCCTCTTTTTCTCGGCTTTACTTATTTCTCCCAATATTACATTGGGGCTGATTCCGCAAAACGGTTCAGGCCCCCAGAAAGGTATTTCAGTCCCCCTTTTTGCTAGTTCATCTGCTATTTCATTTCCTTCTATTCCAGTGTGTCCTGGAATCCATGGAATGGGGACTATATTGTTCTCGCCTAGTTCATTGAGTTTGTCTAGGCATTCCCACACCATTTTGGAACTGATTACAGAAGAGCTAAGTGCTTTAATGGCTGCTTGCCTATTCGACACATTGATAATCCTTTGTCTTCTGTATCCTTTATCAATATTGAACTGGGCGCACTTTCTAATGGCGTGGATTTCCGCTTGAAAGATACTTGTGAGGAGGTGGAAGATGCTGTAGAATTTCGTCTTGTCTGCTGGAGCAATGCTAGGAAAATTCCATCTGCTCCCGGTGCCTTGAAAGGTGAAAAGGTGCTCATGGCCCACTTCAACCTATCGTTGCTACAGTTCTTATTCAAGAGGTCATAAATTTTAGAGAGTCGAAAAATCTACAATTTTCACTAACTTTCGATGTTGATAACTTTTGACCTACTGAATATTTTTCAAAATTGAAAAATCCCACTTGTACTTTGAACCTTATTCTACAAATGGCATACTCCAATATTAGCGCAAGTACGGCGTTTGGCACTTATCGCTTTCTCAACGTTGCAGGCAAGCCTCGATCACAACTACCGTCTTGTTTTGCATTGACAGCTCCCGGACTAATAAATTAGACAATATGCGAGAGAGAAATAAATACCCAGTAGAAAAGATCTGGTACTTTTTTTTCATACAGTTTTAAAGCTCTAATTAAAGCAAAATGAAAAGAAAGTATCGGTCTATTAATTGAGTAGTAGTGAGGTTATATCATGTATATCTCGATGTTAATATTAAGTTTCAAGTATGATTAAACATTTTGTCGAACGTAATAATTTCAATATGAGTTAGATAAAAAAAGGTAAGGCTGCAATTAACTTTATTTAACAATATCCATCAAACAAACTGTTACTTTAATCGATGTATGGCCTAGATAAGAACCTATCCTTGAGGCAATGCAAAAACTATCTAATAAAATCCGGTATCTTTTTTTCAAGCTTTGCTAATCAGTTATAGGTACGAAAAAAAGTCGACAAATGCCGAGGCAAAAAAAAACTCATTTCATCAAATTGCCGATTAAAATGGGTAATAAAGTAGTCATTTTACGCACGACTGTAGAAAAAATTATGTGTGTTCTTCGAGCGTAAAGTAATAGATTGTCGCTTGAGAAAGTATGTTGCCGGATACTTTTGCCAGCTCTCCTAAAACTAAATGAAGGCAGCATGAGATGAGCGGATATTATTTGTGTATGTTTGCTGGTGTTCAATGTTTCGTCCACACCAAAGCAATATTCAGGTTCGCAGTTTTTCTAAAAACTATACTTTAATACTAAACAATTAATTATTAATATTCAAGGATTATAAGAGATATGATGGAACCAAAGGATGCAGTCTTACCAGGATCACCCTGAGCGACTCTGGGAAGGATTTCTAGGATTTCTGACTGGTCTCTGTCAACTAAGGAAAATCCTCCATACTATGAGGCTAGTGGACACACCTCTATGCAGGATGTGTGAAAAGGAAGATGAAACTGTCAGACATGTCTAATGCGAGTGTCCGGAGTTATCGTCAATAAGAGAGTGTGTGTTCGGTGAGTCTTGGCCTACACATGTCGATATAAAGGAGATGTCTCCTAGTGACCTGTTCACCTTCCTGGGAAGAACAGGTTGGACGATGACCTAGAAGGAGAACTCCTCGGCAGGATGTACAATGGGTGACATGTGGCCTAAGTGAAGTGAGCCTATACTCACCCTCCCTAATTTACAGATACAGAGAGAGAACCTAGGTTAGGTTAGGTTCTATGTGAGTGGGGCCTTCTCGCCATCTCCACGGCGAACTTCGTTAGGTCTAGTGTGGATTACAATTCACCCCACTAGTCTGTGCCATTGACGAAGTCCATGGTTGTATTTGTATTTTTGAAGTCGTTCGGCTCTAAGGTACCAAAACCGAATGTATTAATAATAACCTTTAATGCCCAACAGATATGAATCCCTTTACAGAGCATACGAAAAAATGCAATTGACATTTGCAATTAAACAAATAAATAAATAAACAAATACAAAAAAATAAAATCGAATTACAACAATAAAATAAAATTACTTCAATAAAGTAGAATAGATAGATAATAATACATAATAATACATAATAAATTCAGAATGAGCCTTTTTCTTAATAAAACTCAGACTATCAACAAACAAGTCACACGAACTACATAAATGATTAAAATTACAACACATAACATTCACTGGCGAGTTAAATAAAATGTTAGTTCTAGATCCTTCACAATAAAAAAGTAAATGTTGTCTAGTATTGTAATTAGGCACATTAAAACTGAACCTACTTAGAATCTCTGGACACATAATTACACCGTGAAAAATCTTATATAGTAGAGACAAGGATGACAGAACTCTACGACAGACTAGACTTTCAAAATGAAATTTATCTAGGAGATATTGATAATCAACTCCTCTTGATGGATAAGATCCGCACATTTTAAAAACTAAATATTTTAAAAATTTCCTCTGTACAGATTCTGTCCTGGTTATGTGATCTTTATAGAACGGATACCAAATAATTGAACAGTATTCCAATTTGGAACGAATAAAAGAGAAGTAGAGTGTTTTTAACACAGCAATATTTTGAAAACCTCGACAGTTCCTTACAATGAAGCTATAAAACCTAGATGCATCTGCTACTTTAGTCTCAATATGTGCAATAAAATTCAAACGTGAATCGAAAATAGCCCCCAGATCCTTAATAGATGAATGCTGAGATAGAACATTTCCATCTATATTGTAGTCAACATTTACCATCGTTTTTTTCTTAGAGTATGATACCTTTTTACATTTTTAAACATTCAATGCGAGTCTGTTCACGGAACACCAGTCAGATATTTTTTCCAGATCGGACTGCAATACTACACAATCAGCCACATTTGATATGGGAAGAAATATCTTCATGTCATCTGCATAAATCAGCCTACCTGAATCTAAAGAGCGACCAATGTCATTTATAAATAAAAGAAATAACAAAGGTCAGAGATTTGATCCCTGTGGAACACCTGATTTAGCTGTATATTTTTGTGAAGAGTAACCATTATAAAAAACAAATTATACCTTACCCTGCCCAAGGTTGGGCATGAGCATAGTATGTGCTCCGCAGACTCATCTTCTTTAGGTGGTAATTTAGTCTACAATGTCCTGTAAATAGTCCCGACAAAATGCGTAGGTTTGTTCTACTCTATTCCAGGATCTGCTTATTTTTTGTATTCGAAGGGTAGTTTATGAACGCCTTCGAGTGAGAGAGCTCCGGTATGTCTGCCTAGTACGTGTAGGTTTTCCTCTCCGCCCAGGTAGCTATGGCTGATCTAGCAGTGCTTTCCGCAATGTCAAAAAATGGTTCAAGTCCGATAAATAAAGTCTCTGCTCTCTTTTTTGCCAGAGTGTCGGCCTCCACTCCTCGATGCGCCGGCACCCAAGTCAAAATGACTCTGAACCTATAAACTTCTTTCAATGTGAAACCACTTTTTTCAAGATGATTTTTTTGTTCCTAGAATTTATTATTCCAACCGCAGATGATTATCGAAATTCTTAAAATAGCTACCATTATCAAATATCGTTTTAACTGATCTTAAGTTTACGCAATATACAAGAAGTGAAATGTGTACCGACATACTTAAAAATTATCTGTTGTTGCAAATTCCCATTTTGATAATGTTAAAGAATACACGACAAAAAATTGATTCGTATTATTCATATTTATTATTATTATAATAAATAAACAGTAATTTTTTTTTGAAGTCAACAAGTTGCATAATAAACAATAAAATACTTCTCAAACATTTCTTAAGGTTACCCATTGAGTAGATATGTAGGTATTCAATCTTTTTTTTCGGTACCGGTACCACTTACATACAACTACCAGCTGATGTAGCCTCGAGGCACGTATTTAGAAAGTACCCACATTCGCTACGAGTATTTTATTACTTTTATCAACAAACCACGATCCCTTCTGTGTTTCGTACATTGTTTGTACTGATTGTCGTTTATTTACAGTATCATTATTGAGTACCTATTGATCTATGTTGGGAGTGGTACTGTTTACAATGGGTACATTATACGGTTATTGAATCTTATCGAAGAATTTTGATTTGATGGATTAATTAAATTGTTTTTTTTTCATCGACCTTTACAAAAAATTACACCTCGAAGAATAACTATCTATTGTCTCACCTCTGCTTCTCCTCGGCTATGAATTTACAGACTTTATACACGCCTAATTCTGAATAATATTGATTGAATCAGCTGTGTTACAAGTTTTTTAACAGCAAACTATCTATCCTGTATAAAACCTTAAATAAAATTAACAACATGTTTGCTGTTACGTTTATATTTGTCGATTTAATGTCTCTTTAATTCAAAATTATTGTTAAACAGAGCATAAAGTCACTCCTTTTACATAATTACATCATAGTTTTTACTGAAATTGGCATATATTACATATTTAGAAATAATATTCAGTACGCAATTCATAAATATTTTGTTAATATTTACTAGTCCAGTAAATGAAGGAACAAAGCTCTTGAAAAGTCCCTAAAGACTTCACTTTGGGCTCAATTTGTAGGTCATGGCAGGTGTTTTTGAACGAGAAAAAACTTAACGCGATTGAGTTTAAGGAAGGGTGGGAAATGGCCCCTAAACCCTGGAAAACGGGTTTCTCGCCAATATCTGGCTCAATATGCGAGTTAGAGAATAAAAAATGAAGATCGTCTTACTATCTACAAAAATGGTCATCATTTTTTTCGAAAA